>APFE031288212.1:252816-324549 GCA_000404065.3 Pinus taeda | reverse complement strand
AGTTGAATGTTCTATTTGCAATAACTTTGGTCATGAAGATTCTGAATGCAGGAGCAGGTTTTAGCAGAAAAAGGAACAAGCCTCAAGCACCAAAATGTGGAGAATAAAGGACCACAAACAGAAAGATGTGGGATAGAATTTTATGCAGAGGGACAAGAGAATCTATGGTACATTGACAGTGGATGTTCGAAGCATATGACAGGTGATAAAGAAAAACTTGAGTCTTACTCTGCTCTAGAAAAGGGAAAGAAAGTTTCTTTTGGAAATGATACCCCTGCAACCATAAAAGGAAAAGGCATTGCTCAGTTAAAAGAAAAGGTCAAAGCTGGAAAAGTTTTGTATGTTGATGGATTGAAACATAATCTACTAAGTGTCAGTCAGATGTGCGATAAAAGAACCGAGGTAATATTCGATCACATGGGTGTAGTGTTCGTGATCTTGATACAGGAAGAACAGTAATCAAAGGTAGAAGAACTCCAAATAATCAATACATATTTGAAGAAGGAGAACAACAATGTTATTTGAGCAAGAATGATGAACACGGGTTATGGCATCGGAGGTTGGGGCATCTAAGCTTTTCACAAATAAGGAAAGCATGCAAATATCAGGCAGTTCGCAATCTCCCAGATATCAAAATTCCTGACAACACATATGCAAATCATGTCAGTTTGGAAAACAAACCAGAATAAACTTTCCAGAGAAGGAAGGATCAGCTAGCATGCCTCTTGAGCTAGTACATACAGATACATGCGGTCCTTTCAGGAAAAGAACACCTCGAGGAGAAGAATACTTGATATTATTCATTGGCGATTTCTCCAGGTTTGTCTGGTTAGGACTTATGAAGCACAAAGATGAAGCATTTGAAAAATTCAAATCCTTCAAAGCCTTGGTTGAAAATGAATCAGGCCACAAAATTAAGTGCCTCAGATCCGACAGAGGTGGGGAGTTTACCTCAAATGAATTTTTCGATTTCTGTGAAGAACATGGAATAAGAAGGGAATTCTCTACAGCTAGGACTCCTCAGCAAAATGGATTGGTGGAAAGGATGAACAGAACGGTCCAAAAAATGGCTCGAGCTATGCTTGATGAGTCTCGAAGTCCTGCAACCTTCTGGGGTGAAGTTGCATATGCTGCGGTTGTTATTCTCAACAAAACAAATGTCCAAGTGAACAACACTCAAACTCCGCATGAGCTCTGGTATGGTGAGACTCCTTTGATAAAGTATTTCAAAATTTTTGGGAGAAAATGCTATATTAAGAATACTGATGAACAACTTGGCAAACTTGAACCCAGAGCAGATGAAGGTATTCTCCTTGGTTATTCTCCCTACAGCAAAGCGTATAAGTGTTATAATAAAAGACTTGGAAGAACTGTTGACAGCATTGATGTAGTGGTTGATGAAAAAGGATACATCCCTAGGCAAGTAAATCATGAAAATATCGAAGAGGATGAAGACTACTCTCCAAATCAGACAGATGATGAAGAAGAGACCCATGAAGAAGAAACCCATGAGGAGCTAGAGGAACAAATAAGGATAGAAGAAAAGACTCCTTCCAGATATGTTCAAAAGAATCATCCAGAACCACAAATTTTGGGGCAAAAGGAGGTAGGTGTTCAAATAAGAAGAACAATTGCAGAAGCCTCAAGCTATTTGGCATTGCTCTCCTCCACTGAACCACAAAATGTAAAAGAGGCATGCAAAGATGAATGCTGGGTCAAGGCAATGGATGAAGAACTTGAGCAAATCGAAAAGAACAACACTTGGGAGTTGGCCAGACAAAAGATAAGAATGTCCCATAGGGACAAAATGGATCTTCAAGAACAATTTGAATGAAAAAGGGGAAAGTTATTGAAACAAGGTCCAGACTTGTTAAAGGGTATGCTCAACAAAGGAATAGACTTTGAAGAAACTTTTGCTCCTGTTGCTAGACTTGAGGCCATCTGAATGTTCCTTGCTCTCTCAAGCTTTCAAAAGTTCAAAGTATTTCAAATGGACGTGAAATCAGCTTTTATGGATGGAGACTTAGAAGAAGAAATGTACATAGAGCAACGAGATGGGTTCATTCTTGGGAATGATCCAAATCTTGTATGCAGATTAAAAAAGGCTCTTTATGGTCTTAAACAGGCTCCAAGGGCTTGGTACTACCATTTGGACAAATATCTTCATCAAAAAGGATTTTCAAAAGGATCAGCAGATAGTAATCTCTATATAAAAATTGAAAATGACAAATTGCTAATACTTGTTGTGTATGTAGATGATATTATCTTTGGCAGCAATGAAGAAGCTATGAGTCAAAGCTTTGCCGTGGTGATGCAGAAAGAATTCGAAATGTCATTTCTTGGAGAACTGACATACTTTCTTGGATTGCAAATCCAACAAAATGAAGGCGGTATCTTCTTGTCTCAAACCAAGTACCTCAAGCAGATTCTGAAGAAGTATGCCATGGAAGATTCATAACCAGTATGTACTCCTATGGTTACAGGATGCAGTCTCAGTGCCAATGATGAATCAGCAGCAGTGCATCATCCAACCTATAGATCCATGATTGGAAGTCTACTTTATTTGACAGGTACACGACCAGACATCATGCATGTAGTGGGAATAGTTGGAAGATTTTAGGCAAATCCTAAGGAAACTCATCTTCAAGCAGTAAAGAGAATTTTCAAGTATCTTCAAGGAACTCAAAACTATGGCTTATGGTATCTTAGAGATACAGATCACACTTCATGCTTATACAGATGCAGATTGGGCCGGAAGCGTGGATGACAGGAAGAGCACAAGTGGTGGAGCATTCTTTATGGGTTCCAGATTAGTATCCTGGTTCAGCAAAAAACAGAGTTCGATTGCCTTATCTACAGCTGAAGCAGAATATGTGGCAGCTACATCTTGCTGCACTCAACTCCTTTGGATGATGCAGACCTTGCAGGATTTTCAAATCACTTGTACACCAACTATCCCCATCTTATGTGATAATACAAGTGCAATTAGCATTTCAAAAAATCCTGTCATGCATTCAAAGACCAAGCATATACCGATCAAAGTATCACTTTCTTCGGGAACAAGTGTTGGAACAAAGGGTCAAATTGGAGTATGTTCCTTCTAAGGAACAAGTTGCTAACATTTTCACCAAACCACTGCCCAGGGAGACTTTTGAATATCTTAGGCAGAAGCTGGGAGTTGCGGATATATCATCTTGCTGTTAAATCTTCAGAGAAAATTGGGTGTACGCGTGTTGGATAAGGAGTATCCGTGTACATACGCCGGGCGGTACAGAGACAGTCGCGTATATGAAGGCTTGATGGATATCAGAAGAAGTAGGCTCTGGTTGAAGATATTTTGATAGGGGTCTGTCAGAGACCATCCGGCACAGGTTCAGGGGGAGCAAATAATCTTCTAATTATGCATTTTTGGCATTTGTTTAGAAGCTTTTGGTTCTAGTTCATAGCTGTTGTTGATTTCAAGTAGAAAAAAGGCAGAAGGCGAACCAAAGGAAATCTTGGTTGCTGATCTGAATGATCATTGTCAGTTGTGGCTGCTATCAGTTGTTGATGTCTTCAATATTCGTCTCTATGTCATGTATCTCTTTCTTATATGGTGTCAAGGTCATGTAACGGCCTATATTGGTTTCCCCACTATGCCTGGGATGAAGATGTAATTATTTGGTCATCATATGTAAATTTCTGATGTATTCCACTCGGTTGGATGAATGATCCCCACTTGGGTGGGGGATGGATTTATGTACTAAGTCTTATAGTGATAGGAAGGTCTTTTATTATTACACAAGTCTTGGTTCTTCTTCAAGAACATCCTTTTGCAGATCTTGCCTACAGTCAGGGGGAGCATGGTCAGCACAGAAACTTTCAGCATATACTCAGGGGGAGCACAACCCTTTGCCCTTGATGACAAAGGGGGAGAATGAATCTTGGTGTTGCCATCAAGTCCAAAGGGGGAGATTGTTGGCATTATGGCACAGGTTTGGAGCTATGGCACAGGTGTTGTCCTTGATGGCAACCCTCTCCGGTAACAGATCTCAGATCAGGCACTCAGAAAGAAGAAAAAGACATATACGCAGGTTCATCTAGACAAAGGCGCGTATACACGCGGGTTATACATTACAAAAACGCGTATATGTTGGTGATCACTCTTTTGGTCCATGGCAGTTAGATCTTGGAACTTGAACCTATGTTTTGGACCATGGCGTCTCGTCAATTGTGCCGATCCACAGTTTTTGGGTTCATGGTATTGAAATGTTATGGTTTTGGACCATGGTATTGGGGAAGGCCTAGGACTATAAAAGAGAAGGAGATCTTGTGACAAATCACCATCTGAATTATAATTGAAGATCTAAAAAAGTGCTAGAGCTGGTATATTGAATGGTGACGCAGATCTGGATCTGAAGGAAGGAGGAACCTTAGCGAAAAAGGAAGGATAAGGTCTATTCATGGGTCATAATCTTTAAGCCTAAATGATAGTATCTCTGTATGATTTTGATCTGCTTGATGTGGCGCTTATCTGATCTATAAGTCTGATAATCTGGGTTAATTAGTGATTGAATATCTAGAAGAGTGTGTTATAGATCTATACGCAGGTTCAGTAAAGCGAAGGCGCGTATACACGCAGTTTAGGGGATGTAAAGGTGCGTATACGCAGGTTGTTCCATACGAAGATGCGTATGTACGCAAGTTGCAGACTGTTGAAATTGCGTATATGCACTAAGCTGTGATTTAGCTGTTTCTACTTATTGCTGCTGTGTTCTGGGTTCTGTTGTGTGGTTTCTGGTACTGTGTTTGGGTACAGTTCGCAGATAAGTATCTACTTGACTTCAGATCTAGTTGGTGAAAAGGAGTTTCGTTGATGAAGAATTTCTTGATGATCGTTTGATGTTCATGGATCCAGTCTGAAAATTGATGAAACGTGGTCCCTGGAAGAAAGAGAAGGTTGTAGCCTTCTATAGGCCAGCACCTACGTACTAGTATCTTGGCTAGTACAAGAGCTGAGGGGGTTGTAGCTCCCTTCCAGGAGAGCTGGAAAATGAGAGAGAGTTGTAGCTCTCTGCAGGTTGCAGCCTGCGTACTGGTAAAGGACCGCACCAGTACATTGTAAACAGAAGTTTCTATTAAAGAAAGATGAGCGAATGCGCAGGTGGTTTCACCCACATTGGGTTTCCACCTTATATCTGGATGTCTTGGTGTGTGATTGTCCTTCTGCTCTATTTTTACTGTCTATGTTACTGGTTATTTGATTGCTGCATCTCAGATTACAACATCATTTGAAAGTCTAAGTAAAATTAAATTTGCTTGTGACCTGGTTTACCTCTGAAATAGTTGGTATATACGCGGGTTTAATTAAAACTGATAGAGCATTACATTTTGATTTTGAAAGATTATTTACTGATATACTGATTCACCCCCCCCCGACTTTCAGTATTATTTCCAGCATAGATACCATGTGGTTTCTTGTTTGTGGTTTGTATTAAGAGTTTCAATTGTTTGAAGATTGTGTAGATTTGCAATTTGTGTTTCAGGAGGTTCTTCTTGCTTGTTGGTTGCCTTGACTGTTGTGACAATTTCATGGGTATTGGCAATTGATTCCTCATTGATGCATGTTTCTTGCTCTAAGGATAAAGGCTTCTCATCAGTTGGAGGATTGGTGTCATCATTAAATAAAATAAAAGACTCCATATCAGAATGGATCGAGTAAATTGGAAAATTTTGGGGCTTTTCCTCACTACTTACCCCGTACTTCATCATTGTTTCCCTGTACAGTCTCTTTGGTTGCCCAAAGACAAATATGGTGGCATAAGAGAGGTCAAGTTGAAGGGATTCTTGCAGTTTTTCTCCCCATGATCTTGATAGGAGCATGCCATATTTTTTTGGGATGTCAGCAACTACTACGTCCATTAGGATTGTCTTGTTGGGAAACTAGACTAAAGACACAGAAAGGTCTTTGATTAAGCCTAAGCATTTGACTTGACTTGAGTCAAAGGAGTATAGATCTTTGTAGGGTCTTGTGACATCAAGGTTCAGCTTTTCCATTACAACTTTGGGAATAAGGTTATGTGAGGCACCTGAGTCAAACATAGCATTATGCAAGATATTGTCATGTACGTGCAGAATGACATAGAAGGGTGGAACAGGTCCATATGTTGATTTTCCGTTAACTTCCGGACCAAACAACAGCTCAAGGGTATCATCTAAAACATTTACATCGTCCCTAACCTCTGGTAGTTGAAGTGACCTTTGAATTTGTTGCCTATAGACATCATGCTTGGCAATTTTAGAGAGGGGAATAAATATTTTAAGTTTTCCAATCTCTGTTTCCAAGTTAAATGGTTTCTCCAGCAGAATCCTTGCATTAGCAATAACAGTTTTTTCCTTGTCAAAAGTGTTTTCTGTGTTTTCTTTTTGAATGTCACCGTTATGATGAATGACAGTTTGTGGTACTTCTGTTTTGGGACAACTTTTAGGATTGCTGTTTAAATTTTCTCTCAAGGAAGAAGGAGGAGGAGGCTGAGTAATAGGAGGATGCATGTCTGTTATGTCTTCTACAGTCACTTGGTGTGGGTTTGGGACAGAACTATCCACTGGTTGAGTTACGGTGACCTTGTCTTTAATTTTGTTGAGCTGTTTGTTGTCCTTTGTTTTGCTGGGTGCAGGGACATCAATGGTTCTGGTTCTCAGCTTATACTGTTTGTAAACCTCATACACAGCAGAATCGTAGCCTTGTTTAAAATCAAAAGATTCCCCAGTCTTAGTCTGAAATTGGTTTACGTCATAATGGTCTTGATCTTCTTGAGTGAGAAAAGTATGCTGCTCATTTTTTGAATCTATCAAATTCATGTGAGTCTCATCCATTGGCTCAGTGGATGTGGATGCCTCTGCATAGTTTTCTTGGAAATGAGGCCTAATATCATGGTCGGGACTAGCCGTTCCAGCGTTTGAGTTTTGGGTTTTTCTGAAATTTGGGTTCCTTA
Source organism: Pinus taeda (assembly GCA_000404065.3). NCBI lineage: Eukaryota > Viridiplantae > Streptophyta > Pinopsida > Pinales > Pinaceae > Pinus > Pinus taeda. The sequence continues at coordinate 317,575 of APFE031288212.1, read as the reverse complement.
TGGCATTGGGCTGTTGTCCTTCCCATGAGGTTTTTCTCTCAACATTCTCTACTCTGTCTCCTAGCCTATGGATGCCACTGATAATAGCATCAAGCTTCTGGTTGAAGGCTGAGGGTTCTTCCTTGAAGGTGGTTCTTCTCTCAGTTCTGGCTCTGTTCCTTTTGGCAATTAGATTTGCCTCCACACTAACAACAACGTTTTGCATTTCGGCAAGGCTTTGAGGGGCTCTTTCCCTTAACTGATAGGTCATTTCGGCATCAAAACCATTAGGGAATTTGTACAAAGCAAGGTCAGGTGGAGGTCTCAATTTTTGTGGTATTGCATTATAAACATTGTTAAATCTTACACAATAGTCCAAGACAGTCTCCTGAGGTCCTCTTTTGATGTTGTCATATTCAGATAGTATGTGCAGGGGGTCTTTCTTTTTCTCCCATATGTTGATAAATGACTGGTATAAGGCTTCTGGGTCTGCTATGGAATTGGCCGGGAGTGCTCTAAACCAAGTCCTAACGTCGCCTGTTAGACTTTGCACAAAAATTTTCATTCTCACGCTATCATCGTCAATCTCATAGCTCTCAAAGTAGTCCTGCATTTTCTTTGTATGTTGGAGAGCTGTACAGGCACTTGTGCCATCAAAATAAGTTATCTTGGTCTGATAATCCTGAGGCATAGCCCTGGGATTTGTAGGCAGGTATAAAGGTGCATATCTGTTAGCCAAGTTGACAAGGATAAGTGGAAAAACTGGAGCAACTGGGATAACAGGAACAACCGGGGTAGAAGGAGTAGTAGTGGTAGTATGAGTAAAGGATGGAGGTGTAGAAGAGCTACTTGGAGAAGGGGATGTTGAACTAGGGGAACTTGGGGTTGACCGAAACAGAACTTTGACAAGGGTTGGAACACCACTTGGCTAGACTGTTTCAGGACTAGAAGCGGTGGGATCTTCTTGTTACTTTTGTTTTCTAATGATCTTAGGGATTAAATTCGGATTTTCAAAAGCAGTCGGGCGATTTGGATCAGGATTTGATCTTGTATGATGCGTTTTCTTTTTAGGAGCCAGCTTCTAATATGTTTTTTGGGAATTTTTCTAAGACCACAGGTCCACCGAGATTTTTAAAGGTCGGTTTCTTCCTCTACGAAGCTTCGAAGTGGTCTTGTGAAATTATCTGAGGAGTTCCCCAGTGGAGTCACCATTATGTTATCACTCAGGTTGTCCATTGGCTCCTGAAGGGATATGGCCGAGGTAACCACAAACCAATCTTTGGATTGCAGGTTCTAGCCCACCTGCAATCAGAGAGGGCTCTCTCTTACTGATTTAGCTTTGTTGATGACGATTTTAGGCTAGCTATTGGGTTCAGTGGGTTTTTTTTAAGTTTGGATGGAGTTTGAATGGAAGGAAGTTGCTTTCAAGCAGAGAGGCAAGGGATGGTAAGATAAGTTTCAAACCATTGGGCATGGAGTCATGGATTAAGGCTTGCTGTTGCGTTTTCTTGGTCACAAGAGGATTATAGAGCAGGATAGCTACACATGAAACAATACCAATTTCTGAAAAGATGGAATGAAAGTCAGAGATGAAAGGCAATGAAGAATCTTTCATCAGCTAACAGAGAGGGAAAGTGAATGAATGGTTATCTAGGAGCAGTTAAGAATTCCTAAATTAACATTCATATGTGAAAGAAAATAGTGTAAACATGATCATTTAAGTATGCATATTCATTGATGTTCCTGATGAAAAACATGCAGAAATCACAGAAATTGTGCATAGGGTGCTGCCAAGCAAATCCTAAACTATTCTTCCTTTCTGTAATTTTAGATGGTGAAACATAGATGATAAAACATACATAAGAAACTAGACAGAGCTAAAGAACACTTATTGAACCATGTAGAAGCACAGGAATTCCACAATCACTCTTCAGCCAATTAAACACAGTGCACCGTTCATTCTCCGAAACTCTCAAGCAATCTTTGATTATAGAAATTGTCACATATACAATGCGAGTCTCTGCTCGAGCAAAAATCAAACAACCAAGATCAACCAACCAACCCCTATTACATTTTTCAGGGTGGTATATATAGGTAAAATATCTGAAAGTATTTATTACAACTGACCTAAACAGGTCTGCAGGAAAGCTTTCTAAAACCTAATTTATGCTGGAATTAAATGCAAGTAAGTCTCCTTTGTGCTGCGCCAGAGGCAGCTGGATCAAACTGAGTTGATGTGTTGTCCTCTGTGACTTGGTGCAATGGTTTTGTAATAAATGTGCTTGAGTTTTGATCCACCGATCTTTATGAGAGTTAATGTGCAGTCACTGAGATTTGAGAACTTTAAGTGGCTTCACCATTTTCTTTGAATTTGTTGGAGAGTCTTTAATTTTCACCTGCTTTGGGCCGCTGAAAGATTTTTCCTGATACACTTTGTCGCTACATTGATACTTTCTACCACTTCCTGATACTCTTTGACGTGCTTTTTGGCTTCATATCTGTGCTGATACTCTTTAACATCTGAACCGGGTCTCTCTCTGTCTTCTAATGTGTTCAAAACTGCGAAATCGGGATTTTTGGCCCTTTTCAGTGCAAAATTGGCCGAGGAATCAAAATATTCCATAAATATTCTCCAATATGGCCTATTTCCCGTAGCGATGCGTGATTAGCGTGTCGCGCTAATCGCGCATCGAAAACTGCCTCTGTTTTTCATTCCGGAGCTCCGAAGCTTGATTTTCACGCTTCCGCGTTTTTTCGTTTTTTTAGCTGCTGACGTCAGCATGACGTCAGCGGTATGGTGGATGACATCAGCATGATGTCAGCAGTGGGACCCCCTTGTGCGGATGTGACGTCATCATGCTGACGTCAACAAGGTGACATGGCAGTATGGCAGGGTGACGTGGCAGGGACACGTGGCAGGATGACCTGGGTCAGGCGCAGGCAGGGAGGGGTGAGGTGGAGGCGATGTGGCAGGGTGACGTGGAGCTCCTGTTACATGAGGGGAGGGCAGTTTTGGCATGCATCGGACCAGCTTTGGTACGGATGCGGTTTTGGTCAGGGGCGGCACGATGCAATGGGAAGTAGCCAGCTGTCCCGGTGTACGACGGTAAAACCGTCGGACATCGGGTGCTAACGCACCAGCACAAGAGGGCGCCCGATATGAATGAAGGTTGTCGCATCTGGGAGAACTGATCTGATGGTGGTTGGGAGGAGAAGGTGCACAAGGTTTAGCACAAGAGCGCGGGTGTTAAATGTTTAATTTTTCACGGCGTGGGTGGGTTCGAACTTTAGAAAATGGTGCTGGCACGTTGGTTGTTTATTAATCAACTATTAATAAATTCCAAAAATGAATGTGTAGGGGGGGGGTTAATGCATTTGGAAAGGGGATTTTTGTGTTTTGGAAGGAGTCCAAACACTTGGAAGGGGGAATTTATGCAGAGGAGAGGGTTGTTACTAAGATCCAGGTGACTTAGTAATTCCCAAGGAGATACTTATGGTTATGTTTCAACCAGAGGGAGGGGATATTTACATAGGGGAGTTATTTACATAGTTTTAGTAGGGGGAAGGGGAAATATATAGGGATTTACATAATAGTGTCAGTAGTTAATATGAAAATGACAAGAAAGCGCTAAGTTTCAGAGATCTTAGGCTTCAAAGGGGAGATAGAATGTTGCAGAGAAAATATGTATCCTCCTTGAGTAAAGCAGATCTTTATCAAGGCAAATGATATGGAAAATGATGAAACTAAGAGATATCAAGCAGATCTTGACCTCTTAAGGGGAAGTTAGTAGATGATTTAGGGAAGAGGAAGAAGAGGAAGTTAGTTATGCCTGGTTTGAGCTCCTCCATATGAAACTGCCTAATGATTGTGACCTGAGCAGATATGATACTTGAAAAACATAAAATTGATCACAAATCAACATTCTGCAACCTCAAAACTGCCTACCCAGCCTACTTACCTAGCATTTTTTCTTCTTTTGGTTTGGGTGCACTTAGACTTGCAGACCCAACTTTTCAACTTTTTCTTTTTTTGTCCTCCTATCTACAAACTACCCTTATTTCTTCCAAGGGCCCTGATTAAGCAGTTGGGAACCTTTGATTCTCTACCTATCTAAAAATTTGCCAAGATTAAGCTGTTTGGACCTCCCTTTAGCTGAAAATTTTACAAAAATGGAATAACTCTTCAAAACTGAAATGCAGCAGCTGAACTTTGACTGGCATACTCTCATGGCCTCTTTCTCTGGTGACTGTTAGCAAATATGGAGCATTGCAGGATGCAAAGTATGACATATTTGGCCTGTAAAAATGTCAATCATGAAATATGATTAACCTGCTACAGCAGGAGGCTAACACCATCTATGAATTTCCTGTAGGAAAGGCAGGGCCCGCTTTTGCACTCTTAGCTCAACATCATGGTTTCAGACCAATTTTTGATGCTCCTTCTCCAACCTACTCTTTAACTGCACTCCAACGAAATTACTTACTTTTCATGAGGACATGAAACAAGGTAAGCAGATGAGTATTTTGAGTTACGAAATGGGTATGTATTTACTATTAATTTCATCATCATTTTCCTTAATTCTTATCTTTTTCATATCTTAATGCGCTAATATATTGAGGAATTATGGTAAGAAATGAAGGAATTATTTGTAGTCATGATTTAGCTAACTCTTACCCGTCTTTATGAAAGAAAGCAACAAAAGGAAGGATTGTTGTTCCTTGATGTTGGAACAACAAAATCCGACAAACGAAGGAAGGAATGTGTCCATTGCGGGCAAGGCTAAGAGAGAATAAGAGGGATCAGTGTGAAATAGGAAAGATGTCTGAAGTTAGCAATCGGTTACGAATCCCTCAGGACCTGAAGATCCTGAGGGATAGTATTTACCATTTACCCTTTACTCCTTTTTGATTATAAAAGAAGGTGATTGTAGGAGGAAAGGGGAGGAAGCTCAATTATTTTTCAAGTTGTAAATTTAATTACAGACTTATGTTGTTGGTGGAAGTAGTTATATTGTAATGCTACTTAAGTTTGATGATTAATATATAATTGAAGTTGTTGTTACCTACCATTATCTGAGGTAGCTTAGCAGTGTTCATTCACAACTAAGGGCCTGACCTATGGTGGATTCAACTGCTTTCTTGTGTTATATTTTTTATTCCTCTGAAGTGTGGTTGGTTTGATAATTTCCTATTTCTATGAGTTTAGTTTATTCATTGTTTATCATTCCTTGCATTGAAGTAGTGTATGCTCGGTTTATAATTTACATCACTGTCATTTGATTTGAGTTATGTTTATTACAAAGTAAATTATCTATATAGTGAATCGCATTGAATTAATCATCTGTAAGAGTTTGATTATCACTATTAGACTCTCATAATTGATATCATTTCCATTTTGATTGCTTTATAGAGATTGAGCATAGTTTAGATTGAATCAGCTAAGAAGAGGCGATTTATTGTTGTTGTGCTCTCAGCAAATGATGTTGTTACTTGAGTTGCTGTAAGATTTGGTTTCAGTACAGGATTGAGTATTGATATTTCCTTTAATCATTGTTGTTTTAGTTTATTAGATGCATCCATTTATTCTTGTGTCAAATATCTATACTACAATTCAAGAAACATTACTCTCTGAATTAATAGCAGCCACATACTGTGTACACTCTTGAAATAAGAGGACTTGCCCGGGTTGATGATTAATGTGGGATAATTAGGAGGTTTAAAAGGCACCTTTTATCAGCCATAGCCGGAGGATCATCTTCCCTACCATCCATGGAAGTGCCCCCCCCCCCCTTGTACATCTCACATTCGGTGTATCATAAATCTTACATACTTTCTTCCCCAAATAGGTGTTTCATTCTCTTATGTGTAATTTTAACTAGGGCATATATTTTGAACCTTTCCAACAACAATTGAATCGTATAGTCGGATGAGATGCCTATAACGAATGGTCTAAAGTATAATTTATAATTCATGTTGGGTTTATCCTCTAACATGTTGGAAGCATCAAAAACCATCAACAGGTCTCTATAGCTAAGTACACCATCCAAAAATTTGCATGCACTCACTTATTCAAGCAACACTTATCTACTAAGTTAGGACTAATATACCTATAGTTAGATCCATGGCCAATGAAAATGGAAAAAACTTGATCACAAGGCTTACCTTCCATGTCAATAATGGATTCCTAATGATCAACATGCCTATTATCCACTACTACATAAATCTAATGAATGCTCTACCAAACATCCCCAACAGTTTATGCCTCATGGGCACCATAAATTTAAGATCTGCCACCTTGATATTTTGCACAATATCTCTTGTGATTCTCTCCACTACAATTCCAACACTTGAAAGGCTTCCTCTCATCACTTTTTCCTTTTCTTTTTAGGTTGATACCCATGTCCTCTATAAACTACATTGAACTTCTTGTATGACGCTACATTCTCCTCATCACATGCATCTCACAGTATTCCTCACTTCTTAATCCACTTTCCTTTATTCTTGCCATTCCCTTTCAAGTCATGTTTAGGCTCAGAATTTCACATAGAATGCTTATAACAATGATTCAATGTCCCAATGACTACCTTTGATGACCAAGGCTGATCATACTTAATCTAATATTTAAATGTTAAAGCCAATCAACCAATGAACCTTTGTACCTTTGTATTTTTATTGTTAAGGTATGACACATAACTCAATAGCTCTAGAAACTTAGCCATGTACTCATCATATGTCATATAAACCCTTAGCCTTTCCATCATAATATCTCTCTAACATGTACTTCTACCTGAAGAGTATTTTAAACTCATGCCAATTGAACTCCTCCATCTAGATGCTTCTAACACGCTTCACATATTCCCACAAGATATATTCTATTCCTTTGAGACTGAATACTACTATCTTATCTTTCATTTTCTCTTAATAACCAGGCACATCGAAGAACTTCTTCATCCCAAGAAGTTATTCTTTTCCATCTTCTGGTTTCTTCACATCCCCATCAAAAGTAGGAGGCCTAACTTTCTTAAAATCCTCTAGAAAGTAATGCTTCTCACGTATCCTATAAGGATGATGTTAATTATGACCATGATATCCCTCTAAATAAGAATTAGAACAAAACGAATGACCACTACCTCTCATGTCACATGTATCCATCCATTTGTTGCCTCTCTCCATGTCATCCCTTCCCAACTAATATCTTGATCGATACCCACTACCATATGCCCCATTATTCCTCTCCTCCTATCCATGAATTATTCTTGGTTGTCCCTCTATCCATGAATTTGATAGACTCTAAAGGATGAGTGCATTAACCTCAACTCATTTTTCCTAAGCTCTGACAAGTATACCATGTGTTTTATTTAGCTTGTCATTATCTCTCTAACAAATTTTGATTTTTTTTCCTTCGGACTTATTCGTATATATTTTGTATCAAGAGAATATGCATATCAATGTTGCTCAAGTAATCTATAAGGAGAGTCACCTGAATTGTAATCCACCATTCTACTCTTAATCTTTGACCTTTTATTTCCACCAAACATACCATTTTAGATAAACCAAATATAAACATAATCGAAATCATATCTCTGTGAAGTTCAAGGGATTCTATATTGTTCACAATCAATCCAAATTAACAGGATATGTGTAGATATAATGGCATCAATATATCAACATATCAACATCATCATCATGAAACAAGACTGCAAAAATGACCATCACATGCATGTCCAACCTACTATGCATGATAAGCATAAAAATCACGATGCATTCGAGAGCTAACATCCATGCATAACAATCACATCTATCCCATCCATTCCAAGTTCTTTAACATGGAAGCTTTGATAACTATCTATAAACAACCCACCTAACATTTACCCAATTTCATAAGATTGCCAGGGAAAAAATGAGACGAGTGTCACTATGGCATGACACGACATCCGAGTTCTAGTTAAGGAAGTGGGGAATGCAATTTGAACACTTACTGGCATCCCAAAAGGAGTACATATCACTTTGGAGGTGGAAAACCACCCTAAGTGATCAATCCCTAAGCTAGAAGACTTTGTCTCTGACCTGGAACCAAAAATACACACACAACAAGGTGAGAGTGCACATATAAGACCCCAACCTCAAACACAAGCCTTCTTCCATACTATTATGGCCTAAATTCTCTAGCTTTAAGCATGCAGTTCAAGAATGTGTGCCACCTTTTTAGTCCAATTCAGGCCACTGCCCATAATTGTCTATATCTTTTCAAATTGCAGTCAAAGGTAATAACAAAGAAATCTAGTACAAATTCAAGCAAGAAACTAACCAAAAGATCCTTAATCCATAACATATATTTGATCAAACATATAGAATACATGTAAGATATGGGTCATGAATTCATATTTGATCATAAATTGATAGACTTTATCTAAGAATTTCCAAGAAGGCTCTAATCCCTCTCTATATAGTTTCAATAACACGTGTTAGTCCATACATTCATCAACCATTCAATATCTTATCAAAACGTGACAAGAGACATAGATAGAATATGTCATATGGCTACCATATAACCAACAAATAACATGCATAGAAATCATGGAAAATTAGCCATAATGTCAACATAAGAACCAGTATAAGTGCTCACAAATCACAATAGGAAAATAACTTTTATTAACATATGCAAAAGACAACCATGTCAGGGACTTCCATATAACCATAGATTGGGTTAAACCAAATATATATTTCATCCAATAATCCCCACTCCATACTCCCAGCATGAATATGGGATCTCATGCAATAAATGAAAACAAAACCAAACTAGGGCTTCCATAGGGAAAACTGTCTCAACCCTAAACTATAGTGATTCCACCTCTACAATCCTTAAATCACTAACATAAACTAGATTGTTCATTATCCAAGTTGTCTAGGGCTATAGGAACTAGCAATCCAATCCACAACCTTCCAGGGCTCGAAAGCATTTGTTCCAATTGTGACTCCAGGGGCTAGTAACTCAACCCACTAAGGGCTCGAGAGTGTTTGTCCTAAACAACAACTCCAAGAACCAGTAACCCAAGCAAGTTATTTTAGGGCTTAGAGAGTGTTTTCTCAAACCCGAAATCATAAGGAACCTAAAAAAAATCATAAAAATGAGTGGGAAAACCCACAACACCATTGGTATCCAGGAAATGGTGAGGAAAGGATGAAACCATTGTCAATCTAAAAAAATATCCATGCCAATGAAAACATAACAGAGGACTCACATGCATAAACCATTCATCCATAAATAGGCAAGGAAATCACACATACAACTTGTTACCTGCAAACTATCCGTATTATATTTTTTGATCCACCTATCTCCTTATGCTTCCCTTCTTTCATTTTCCTTCTTTCTCCAATCCAAGTTAATAATGGAGTGCTCCAAGAATGCTACAAAATTTTTGTAAGTGTGTGAGAGTATGAGAGCATGAGAGAGTGAAATGAGAGAGCCAAAAATGAACAGACAAAATATATGAATTTATTGTCTAAATCTTTTTTATCATTGATTCCTTTATTTTCTTCATTTTCCTTCATTTTTCCTCTAATTTCCTTAGCATGAAAATATGTGTCTCTTCAACTTCCTTTATACTATTTTCCCTTATTTTCATAAATAAATTCCAATTATTATCTCCTTGTCTTTGCCAATTTTTACAACCATTAATAATCCACCAATGATGTCTGCTAGTGTGTTTTCCCAAAATCAGCTTGGAATAAACATCCCACGACCTTGGTCTTATTTTTTTTACATGGAAAATCAACCAGGGGCCATTGCAATATAAACCTAAGCCCCTTGCTATTTATTTTCATGATCTTCAACCAAGCCAATTGACATCTATCTTCCAAACCTGTGAGTTTGCTTATATCCCAATTTTCTTTCTCCATCTGCAACTAGAGCCGAACATGCTATAAGCTCACAACTTGTGGCTTGCATTTAAATAGTAGTTTATTTTTTGGTTTTCCTAATGTTTTGAATTTCCATTAAAATATTTGAAATTAAATGTAGCATTGATCTTAATAGTTTTAGTATTTCATCATCTATAGTTAAAATGGATCCAACAACTCATAAGAGGTTTGGAAAGGAGATAACAGAAAGTAGTTTTGAGGGAGTTATGGAAAGTCCCCTAAAAATGTATTTGTATATATGGAAACTACCTTATATATAGACAAAATGGTGAATATAACCTAGGTATCAATATATTTATTGTTTGCAAGAAAGTAGGCGCCATATGAAGAATATTGTTAAGTTTACATCAATGTTAATAATTAATGGTTCCACAAGGTAGCAACACATCCTGTTGTTTTCGCATGTGCAGAGAAACTTTAGTGTATCATCGAACACATAGATGAAAATGACACAATAATATGGAATGAACATGGTGAACCAGTAACATCTTACATGACATTTTATATAGCTAAGTATTACATGTTTCCTGAACATAAGCTGACCCTTAATACAAAACCTTTTTCTAGTTTCACCAAACCAATCGAGGATATCTTGGAATCCTCATGGAAGGAACCAAGTAGGTTCAAGAATAAATTTGATGGAATTTACAAGACGACATCACTCAAGAAGGTATACCAAATGCTAGCAGCCATGTGTTGTAAAAATTATGGAAAACTAGATGTAAAAAAAAATTGAGGAGAGTTTGGTTCCCATGATCTACACATGTGCTATGGATGGAATCACTTTCAATTAGAAACACATCTTGAAATAATATATCGAGTCAAATATTAGAAGGAAATCAATACCTATGAGAGATATTAGTCATAATTTTACATGGAATCATGCTTGTTGGATGCCCTATGTGCCAGATGTATTTCGATGAACTCAAATTGGGATGGATTTTTCATCAGAAAATTCTACTTGTACATATCTATTGTATATTATTATGGGAAACATGGTATAGAGGGATGCATGACCAAATTACAGAAAACTTCATTTCAATAATATATTACGAACGTTTTGCCAAAAATCCCCATTGTATGTCTGATAGGGCTAGGATATAATTGCATGATACTCTAGTTTTCTTTACTCCATTATATTCTACATATGTCATGCTATTTGGTGTTTATGAGAACCCTCATAAATTACCTACATTTTGCAATGCAAAAGTGGTACTATGAGAAGTGGCATATCAACTTACTACAAGGTTGACAAGATCATTGGAAAAATATAAGAAATATCCATGGCCTATGTTTCCTTTGTATATTGGGGCATATTTCATTAAACATTTCAAGGATGTAGAAGAGAATACCAAGATTTAAAACACTTCAGGTTTGGTCAGCTGAGTTATCATAGGTATGATCTAAAAGTCATTACCACTAAGGATTGCAAACCAATAAATTATATTTGGCCATATCATTCACTTGTTGATGAGGATGAGGAGAACATAAATAACTTTTCTAATGCTACCAAAGCCTTAGAAGAGTGTTAAGGGAGCACCTCCCAACCTTTAGATAACCCTAAAGAATCATATGGAGACTCACAAGAAAGAATGAATTTAGAGGAGGTGAGAGCTACATTAAAGAGAAAACAAGAGCAAGAAGCCAAGAAAGAAAGTTTGAAGAAATAAAGGATTTAAAAGGAAGCCAAGAAACAAGATGAAGAGGAGGTGAATAAAATGAATGTTAGAGAGGAAAACAAAAAGAAGGAGGTCGAAGGAAAAGCCAAGATGAAGAATAAAGAAGAAAAATAGAGACATAACAAAGAAGCACTAAAGAAGAAAAGAAAAGACGTGCTAAAGTAGAAGAGAGAGGAAGAATCCAGAAAGGAAGGAGAGAAAAGGAGAAGAAGTGGTAGGAAGTGGAAATGAAATGATGAGTAGAAGAAAAAATGAAGAAGATATATGAAGATTTTTTCAGGAAACTAGAGCATAAATTAATTTCTAAGGAAATAGGTTACAAAGCACAATAATAGAAGAAGTTAAATAACTAAAAAAGAAGAGGAAGTATACCCTCCATGGATGTCCAACCTCATAGACATAACATTGGAGGACACTATTCAATTGATGAAATGGGTGTTACCTTTGAAGAATAGTAATGATTATTAGATCTCTCAAACTTTATAGTCAATCAATTCAATAAAAAGATATATAAGGAAAGACAAAAGTGCTTCATGAGAGATCTAAAGAATCCCATATCAATTACCATATATAAGGTCATGGTGATTGAAACAACAATCAATCCAATTTCATGGCTTCTGAGCGATGTACATTCTCTGCGTAAACTGCAAAATATTTATTGGGGATAACTAATTTCAATATTGGATGATTAGTCATATATTAATTTCTTAAAGCTATCTTGACAATTTTGACTCCATTCAAACTTTGTCCCTTTTTTTGTACAAAGGTGATTGAATGCTTTAATTTAGAAAATATTAGTGTAAATATTCTAAAATAACCTATAATCCCCATAAAATACCTAATATCAACTACATATTTAGGTACTGGACAATCAATAATAGCTCTTACCTATTTTGGATCCACAACAATTCCTTCCTCATATGCTACATGTCCCAAATATTGAATTATTTTTTAGCAAAATGAGGATTTGCTAAACATAGCATAAACGGTAATAATTATCATTTTCTTCTTTACTCTTTGAGTAAACCATAATTTCATATTGAATATAATGAAAAATTTGTCTACAAAAGTACTAAGAACACTATTCATCAAGAACATGAAAGTGGTTAGTGCATCAATAAGCCAAAATGGAAGTACTACAATCTCTTAATGTCCATTTCTTGTCCATAATGTCTCTTTGTGAATATATTCATTCTTGAGTATTATTTGGTGGTACCTTAATCTTAAATGAAATTTTGTGAAAATTGAATATTGTTTGACTTGGTTAAACAAGTCATCAATCTAGGGAAAGAGATTTTATTTTATTGGTCGTTTAATTAACCTGCTTTTAATCTATACAAAGTATAAGGGTCCCATATTTCTTCTAAATTGATAAGATTGGTGCACCCCAAGGTGATACATTGGGCCTTATATACTTCTTATCCAACAATTCATGCAATTGAATTCTTAACTCTAGTAACTTAGGAATGATCATTTTATATGGGTTTTTGATACTGGTACTACTCGAGACATGAGATAAATGAATTCTATACCTCTCCTAGGAGGAAGTTCTCTTATTCTCTTGAAGAAAAAAATTATTGCACTATTTCAATATACGATAATCCTATAAAAAATGGTTTATGATTACTACTAGAAAGGCCTTCTCTTTGAATTGAAAACATATGACATCCTTTTTTAGCATATTTATTTAATTTTAAGGTATAAAATTCCCTCACCTAAATAACTCTTAGCACCCCTTTGAGTATACAATCTTCCCCTTCATCATTAATTCAAGAAAAAGAATTTTCTATGAAATTTAAAATTACTTTTGGTGGATCCAGCCGATCCACCCTAAGAAGGACACCATATGGTCCCAAAGGAAAAATGTTCATATTTAAATTATTGTTCATTCCATTTAAATTTAATGAACAATTTTGCCTTAATTCTGTAACTTTTCCCTTAGGTCCCGTGGCCATTTGTACTAACTAGGTCTAACTTCATTTTTCATTTTCAAGGATGCAATTTTCATTTGCAACAAGGGAAATATAACTTGAAGTAGAACTAGGGTTGATTTGTATTATGATATTTTTCTCAAAAAAATTACCTTGGATATTGCCATAGTGGACTAGTGATTTGCTTGTCCCCAATCTCGTACTGCACTAATTCTTGGGATATTGCAAGTAATATCATTCATTGTAGAGGCTTCTTATAGGTTTTAGTATTGTATTTTTGACAAGATTTTACGGAGAGGCTCTCCACAAATTGTTCTCATTTCAGACTCAACACTTGGTTGGTTGTCTAGTTGATGCACCAAAACTCCTATTTCCTGCTCGTGCTGCTTATCCACCATTTTTCCCTAGATTTTTTTTTTGGTAAATTCCATTTCTATTGTAATTTCCTCCTTGAATACTTTTAAAGGTGTTGGAAAAGGTAGGTTTCTTAAACCCCTTTTTCTTAGCATTGAACTTATCATATTTATTAGTCATATAACCCTTATAATTGTCATGCTTTCTTCTATTTTGGTTAAAAAATAATTTTCCTTCCTTACAGTCTCGTCCATGTTTTTTGGTTGATTGTCAAATTCAATCCTCACCCTGTACAGAAAAGGTATGAAACTAACAAACATTTTTATTTTCATGTTTACCTATTTAAAGGAAGGAACATACCTAAACAAGCTCATGAATTTGTTTAGAAATTCATCCATGGTAGATTGTGCCAGACTTAGTTCATGGAATTCTCTACCCTTTTCATCAAATTACATTTTTGTAGATATTTCCTTTTAAACCCCTTTTTAAACAATTCCCATGTTATATTTTTTCTTTTGAATATCTTTATGGCTATATTATCCTCCCAGTATAAGGTTTCTTTACCAGTTAGCTAGTATGTATCCAATCTAGCCTTCAAGTTGTTAGGATAGTTGCAAACCTCAAACTACTTGACATCTTTAGAAACCATGATTTTCCTCCTTTAGATTCTCCATCATTGTTTGGAGGTCTAATATTTTTGAGTTCTCCTTGTAACTAAGTTATAATCCTTTTTGTTTTAGTTATATAAGTATTACTATGATATTTTTGTTATTCTGTTTCATCAATTCCACGTCTCCTATTTTCACTAGAAGTTGTAGAATCAATCATTTATATATACTAACTTCTAGATATTTTCATATGGGTTTCTTCAAATTTGTTTCTACCTCTTTTCCCTTCCACTCTTTTGAGTAAATAACCATTAATATCTTCTTATTCCTACTTAGCTTTGGATATTTTCTCATGACTAGTTTTTATGCTCTTTAAATTTGCCTTGAAGCTATGCATTACTTCTAATATTTTTTATTCATGATTATCTCTATTACTGATTTCTCCCCCCATTATTCCTATATTAATATTATGCTCCTCACCTTCTATTTCTGGGAAAACTAGTGTCTTTTTTATCTGCTAGTCCGACTAAGACGGGTAGCTATCTAAAAAACAAACAATTCAAAGTAACTTGTGATTTCCTTTATGTATGATAGATAAGAGAGAATAAGATAGCACCAACCCTAATCTTTATCTTGGCTCCTTGCTTGTTTCCTCTCTCGCTTGATAAATCTTTCCACTCCTTTCTTACTTGTCTCGCTTTAGAGAACACCTGTAGGGGTAAAGCAACAAAACAACATCAAAGCATAAAGATCTATAATACCATAAACAATGCCGAATCAAAAATACATTAACCATACAATTGCATTCACAAATAGCAAGATTCACAAATACACAGGTATATGGAGGAAAACTCAAAGAACTTTATTGATAGTAGAAGTAGAAGAGAGGATTACAACCCAACTATCTGATCCAGCATCATCCTCCCAGCATGAAAGCCCTCTTCACCTCATGAAAAGCAAGATCACCGAATAATACAATGTCTCAAAGAGAAACCAACAACACTTCCTTACAAATTACAAAATTCCAACCCCTAGATCTCTGTGATGAGGGATCCATATATAGATATTTGCAGTGGGGTGAGTTAGCTTCTGGTTTTTCTTATTAGTGTCATTTCACTGATAGTTCTTGGTTCCACTTGGAGATTTCATGATCTCTTACTCATCCCTGGGCAAATTCAGAGAGGCAAGTGTCATAGGAGAAGTTTCTAGAATATTCTCTAGGTTTCCAGTTTGCAAAATACCTCTGCCATTTGTCTACTCTCACCCATCACACCCTACAGAAGGATCTTTCAGTGTGCATCACACTTGGCTAGAGTAGCAGCCAGTATGCATCGGACCCTAAGCATGGAGCAGTCTCTATGGGTCAGTTTTGGCCAGTTCTGAGTAGTTTTTGAGGTGGAACTTCTGGGAAATGATGTAATTAGTTTACCATGATCCTTTAGGGTATGAAACAACACTTTATGGGGTTTAAGAGCCCTTAGTTGATTGACATATGTCATTGTCGTTGCAGTGCCCAAATATCTCTATAACAGTTTCCCCCTAAAGCATGAGGTCGTAAATCTTCTTATGTCGGGTGAAAACTTTATTATGAGGATCCGAGGTTTTTCGAACTGCAAGGTGACCTGTAATAAGATACAATAAAATACATTATCTTCATATTATTTTCATGATCTAGCTGACGCGAGCATTCCCATGCTCACCTTTATAAATTCATTTTCATGTACATAGGACAGAGAATTGTCTGTTGTTCTAGACTGGTGATTCTTGTAGAGCCATCATCCCTTGGCTTGGATGATCATCTGTGCAGCTATGGAGTACATTTGATGTCTTTATTTTCCTGAATATATTGCAGCCCAGATGGATGAAACTAGATCCGGAGTCTTCAAAATCATTCAATATTCACTCGATGTACAAGTTGATCCATGTGAAAAACATGTTTTGAAGTCGAACATGGAAAGACATCGCCTAATTACCAGCCAATGATGTAAGCTATTAACAGGTGTGAGAGGAATAATCGATAATGATAATGACCATCAAGGTACTACAATACAATTCAAGTGGTGTGAATATATGAGTCGATGTCAAACACCATGCAAAATCTTTTGGTTGAATGCCATTGATGTAAACCTATTGCCGGAAGTGAGAAACTTGCCATTGAGGCATGCAAGCTTCAAAGTACTAAAAGGGTTGTTCCTAATTCAACTTCTTGGACAATGAGATGATGTTGACAAGAAGTCACCCATCATATGAGGACCTTAATGAATCCCACATCGACATGAAACAGATCAAATGATTTTGTGGAGCTGAAAACGATTTGATGACACAATGTTTAGGAATGGCAATCATGAAAAATGGAGAGTGAAGGTATTGCATTGGATGAGGCATTAGATGGGTTGGTTAATTCTCCGAATGACTTCTCTTGAACATATCAGTGACACAAAAATGGATTGGTAGCGTTAACCCAAAAAATGGATGGTACGGAGGACCAATGGTGATGTGACGGGTGAATGGAATAACCCAACCCAACTCAATCATGGTGATGGAGTGAAAGTGTTATGTTAAAGAGTGACCTACTACCAATGAAGTTCTTCATGTTTTCTTCCCTTTTTCCCCAGTAATTGCTGACCAGTATCTCTTTATTTTTTTCAAGCTTGAGGAGGCTAACATATGCTTGTTCTATAATCTTCCCTTGGGGAAAACCTATCACTATGTTTTAGTGAGCCTAGCAACAGTGAAACTCACTCTTGTCCGGATGGACAAGTTTGTCGCTATTGTTTTAACAAGTTTAACGACAAAGATAACTCAGTCCTTTTCATGTTTAGAGAGTTTGAAAAGGGACGAAAAGGAAACTCCAGTAGTCCCTTTTCATGGCATAATCCCTTAAGTATGAAAAAGTATAAAATAATACAAAAGGGATGCCTTTTTGATAGTTTTAGCGAGCAGAAAAGGACAAGTGATCGATCTTTTTGTCGAATGATCCCTCAGGTCCAAAAGCATTAAAATGTAGAGGAGGGATGGCGCTTCCATTTACTTTAACGATCTAGAAAGGCCATTATCTCGGCTATATTTTCATATTGTACGAGTCTAAAAAGAGCTTAAAGGAGACTCATTTTTGAGGAACAAGTGATGTTTTCAGGTAGCAACTGGTTCGAGGTAAGTTTGGAACTTCTCAAACGTGGCAGTGTAAAGAGGGTGGCTAACAGAATCACTCGTTGCAGCTGTTCCTCAAAAGGGTAAACAATCAAGTGGAAGTGTATGATCAGCCAAAAGAATAGAGGTGATGGTAGAATAAAACCAAGGCTCAAAAGCTTGATATCAAGGCAATCACAAAGGTCATTTACTGAAGGGGGGTTTATTTTTTAATGAGCTTGAGCCTTGTGCCAACATGTGCTCAGTGGCAGGTTTATTTTTTAATGAGCTTGAACCCTGCTGTAACATTGCTCAATGCTTGTTTTATTTTTTAACAAGCTTGAACTTTGCGGAAACATTACTTGCTCCAGTCATCTTTAAAGATGTCTCTTATTAGTAGGTTCATTTTTGAGTGAGCTTTCCCCATGTGAAACTTTGCTCATTTCCTTTTCATGTAGGCTAGAAATGATCAAACTACAGAGCTAACTACACTAACAGGTAAGAACTACTAAGGTTAGGTAGGATGATTTTCTCTTTCATCTAGATAAAAAAATTCCTTTGCTTTGCTTGCGCGCTACCAACAAAGGTGAATGGTGGATCAGACCAATCACCTAACCTAAGAAGTTGTTACTAGAAGCTATGCTAAAACACTGTAAGGCTGGTCGCTCTTCACTTGCATAAAAAGGTTTGCATGCCCCTAAGTATGAATAAAAGTATAGTTTCCAGGTCATCGTATGGAAGTCCTTGCATTTAAGAAAGATTGTTTCCTCCACGGAGCAGACAAAACACTCCCTTGGCTTTATCCATCGAAATAGACAAAGGTCAATGGTGTGAGCTTCTAATCACGTAACCTTTGAGTTTTAGACTGATACGCAAATCCTACAAGTAAATGGTGTTTCAAATCAATCATATTTCAGACTAATACTCAAATCCTACAAGGAAATGGTGTTGCAAATCAATCATATGTCCTATGAGGAAATCTATCTTTTCAGTTGGGTTTGCCTGTCGAGGCAGACTAGGGTTCATGCCCCCTAAGCTTCGTTACATTCACTGAATCACTCGCGGTAATTAGGTGGATGAAATGGAGGTTGAAGAGACATTCCTTGTGTAAAGAGACCATTTAGGGATGGTGTTTGACTCATAGCTGGTCGACAAGTTGCACCATTCTTCCTTCATGTGGGAAACACACCACCTGGAAGAGTGTGGAAACAATAGCTTCCATGTTGTAAACGTATTCACGCCCAAGGAGTAGATTGTAATATAGTGGCCCTTGGACTACGATCACGTTTAAATGAATGGTTTTCCTTCTCAAAGTTATAGGCAAATTTGGAAGGATCCATAATGGTCAACTGGTTCCTTTATTGAAGCCTGACAAATTTCGATTCTCAAGCAGAAGTGATGGCGAACCAAGCACTTTCCAAGCAGTTGAGGAAAGGATACTAACATAAGCCCCTTCATCTATGATAGTGCCAAACATGATCATTCTGTAAACTTCTACTATGATTAGGAATGGTACGTTAAATGGAAGGTGGGGTCCTGCTAGTAGATTCAAATCAAAGGAAATGACTAGATTGCTTGGAGGGGGGACCGAATAAACAACTGGATGAATCTCTTGAAATGGGGAACTTCCCTCCTGTGGTAAAGGAATGGGTAGATTTCCCCCATGTTCATCAGACTCTTTATTAACAAAAAGAAGTTGAACGGTGTCATTCTCATTCTCTTTGGAAATTGTATCATCTGAAGGTGGATCTTCTGTAGGCAAGACTGGGTCAGCTACCAGCCCAACCTGTTGAATTTGGTCCGATATGGATTTAGAGGATTAATCTTCGATGATAGGTGTTTTGGCTGACAACTAAGTTATTTCAATCAGATTTTCAACTAGTGATGGACTTCGTAAGAGTTTCTTGTATCCAGGCGGAAGTCGTTGTAGTGAAGCAGGATAATTATCCAAGACACTTTTAGCTTCGTCCAGAGAAGGACAATGGTGAAGGGCATGATTAACTTCACAGAACCTACAAGGAAATATAAATCTTCCTTTTTGTCCATTGACTTCATTTTCACTAGTCGACGGTGTATTCTCAACATGATTTCAGAGGTTGATGACACCGGATGGTGCAAGCGGGGAGACCAATCTCTCAAGATCTGCGGAATGCAAGGACAATCTCGATGAAAGTGGTTTCCTTTGCAAATTACACATGGAGACTTTATTTTGGAAGATTCGGCCTATGGATTTCACTGGATGATGCATGGTTGCCCCTTGCTTGACTCGCTTCTTCTTCTTCTCCTTCCCTTTCTTCTTCTTATTAATTACTTGGTTTTTAATATCACTAGTTTCACCAAGCAAAGAGGAAGAAGGAGAGGGAGAAACAAACGAAGTAGAAGGTGAGGGAGCAACTCTAGTATCATCTGGTTGCTAATTCAATTTTTGAGGAATTATGGTGTTTTGAATGACAGAGGTTGAGAATAGCCATATCGGTAGGCCAATTGTGATTCCTGAAATAGACAATGTAGCCATATAAGGAGCACCAATATCTCCCCAAGAAGAGAAAGGACTAGGATTCTCTCCAAGGGGAAATCCTTGATTGGTGGACTCCATTACCTCAACCTAAGATCAATGAAGGAACAGGGATGTTATTCTGAATTAAATAAATTTTATGACGATTTGACACAACTTGCTTTTTCAATTTTTAAGAGTCGAGAAAAAGTTAAAGGTGACTCTAGTTGCCTTCGATTTTTAATGAGCCTGAAGTGACAAGTGCTCAAATGGACCTTTTCTTTTAGGGAGTCAAAAAGGATCGAAAGTGACTACTCTAGAAGTCTAGATAGAGGGATTACCAAGCAATCGCAAAACTATAATATACACCTTGGTGGTAAATTAAAGGGAAATTACCAAGGACTTTACTTATGGTAGTCAGTCTTCCTGAATGTTGTGTTTAGTGCATTGCAATCAATAGGGCGACATACAAAACTTCCTAAGGATAAAGGATATCAGCCTACTGTGGTCTCCCAATATATACTCGATGGTATGGGGAGCACGAGTCTGTGCTGGCACTTGTCATATCAAAGAGGAGGAATCACCCAACCTTCGATGAAAACAATAGTTACCAGGTTTACGACACTGGAATACATCTCTAGCCTAGACTTCTAGATGTTGTGCGTAAGGTGCCAAAGCATTTTTATGTTCATTGAGGTTTATTTTAGAGTTGATCTTTCTTAGAAGTTTGTCTTTCAAGGTTCACCATGTGATGTATATGTAAAATTCCTAAATATGCAATCTAAAATGACAAACATTCATTTGTTTTCTTTTAGCAATGAAAATCCTAGCTACTAAAGAAAGAAAAGTACGATTATTTTAATAGAGAGCAGAGAGCGCACACTAAATGCACTTTTCCTAAATCATTTTCGCTATGCAGTCTAAAAGCAAATGCACATGCATGTATTTGTTTTTCTGCTTCCTTAGTGTGAGAATGCCAAAAAGGAAAACGAAGTATAGATCTAAACTATTTTCTTCAAAGCAACATTTCAACAATTTCTTTTCAAAATGACGGAAGGCTAAAATGACACTTTCGATTTTGAATGGAAAACTGCTTTTGACACTTCAAATATTGACAATTCAAATCAAATACAATGACAAAAGTACAATCAACTATCTAGAAGAGGAAGACTTTATGACAATCTTCTTCTTGACTCAAAACGACAGTTATGACACTTTTGAATAAAAAGACGATAGTTCGATTAAGCTACTTTTTGCAAAGGAGGACTATAAATGATGAAAAATACATAAAAACATTCACAATTCCTTAACAATGGAGGGTGAATAATGTAAAGGATGAAGGCTTCAACAATGATATACTGATCATAAGAAGAAAAACTACTAAATAGAGCTGAAAACAAAGAAGAAAAAACCAAATTCCAGAGAAGGAAATAGTATCATTCAGTCATCACACCTGTACTTAAGGGAAATAGGGATGCATCTCAACTGCAACACATGGGAGGGTGCGATGCATCCAAGCTACCAATGAGAGAGAGTGCAATGGAGCAGAGAATGAAACTGAGCTTGGTTTTTGCTCAGAATTTGCAGCTAAGTTCAGTGATTTAGGCCGAGCTATAATGGACAGTAAACACAAACTATAGGGTTATGATCTTATGATGTTATTGAGCTACCACCAGGGCACTTAGGATGTTTCCAAGTTAGATGTTTAGTTCATAAACCAACCTGAAGATTAACTGAAGCAACGTTGATCTACTTTGCAGTTGCATAGCAAAAGCAGTTTGAAGGCTAGCTAGCTTAACTTCAGGCTCTGTCTGTAGTTTATAAAGTAAACAAAAATAGCAAACAAACAAACTAATCACTCCCCAGTGTAGTCGCCATTTTGTTTCCAGGAAAACTAGTGTCTTTCTGATATGCTAGTCCCACTAAGATGGGTAGCTATCTTAGAAACAAACAATTCAAAGTAACTTGTGTTTTCCTTTATGTATGATAGATAAAAGAGAAGCAGAGAGCACCAACCTTAATCTTTTGCTTGGATCCTTTCTTGTTTCCTCTCTCCCATGATAGAGCTTGCCACTCCTTTCTTACCTGTCCTGCTTTAGAGAACACTTGTAGAGGCAAAGCAACAAAACACCATCAAAGCATAGAGATCTATAATACCATAAACAATGCAGAATCAGAAATACATTAACCATACAATTGCATTCACAAATAGCAAGATTCACAAATACATAAGTATATGGAAGAAAACTCAAATAACTTTATTGATAGTAGAAGTAGAAGAGAGGATTACAACCCAGTTATCTGATCCAGCATCATCCTCCTAGCATGAAAGGCCTCTTCACCTCATGAAAAGCAAGATCACCCAAAACTACAATGTCTCAATGAGAAACCAACAACACTTCCCTACAAATTTCAAAATTCTAGCCCCTAGATCTCTATGATGAGGGATCCATATATAGATATTTGCAAGGGGGTGAGTCAGCTTTTGGGTTTTTGATTAGTGTCATTTCATTGATAGTTCTTGGTTCCACTTGGAGATTTCATGATCTCTTACTCATCCCTAAGCGAATTCAAAGAGGCAAGTGTCATAGGAGAAGTTTCTAGAAGATTCTTTGGGTTTCCACTTAGCAAACTGCCTCTACCATTTGTGTACTCTCACCCATCGCACCCTACATAAGTCTCCTTCAATATGCATTACACTTGGCTAGTGTAGCATCCAGTATGCATTGCACCCTAAGCATGGAGCAATCTATATGGGTCAGTTTTGGTCAATTTTGAGTATTTTTTGAGGTGGAACTTCTGGGAAATGATGTAATCAGTTGACCATGATCCTTTAGGGTATGAAACAATACTTTTAGTGGTTTAATAGCCCTTGGTTTATCGACATATGTGGTTGGTGTTGCAGTGCCCAAATATGTCTATAACACCTTCTCTAGGTTTCCCTACAAAATTATGTCGATTTTTATCTTCATTCATTCTTGAACCTCTCCTAATAGTTGTATGAATTTTTGATTATGACACAAAGAAAATAATTGTTTCAATTTAGGACCCATAAGAGCCTGAATGAATTAAACTCTGACACCACCTACAACACATTCCTATTTACATCTTAAACAAAATCGTAAATAAAAAAAGTACAATTTTTTCCTTTTATGTTATTCCTTTATTTTTTCTAGATTTAGGACTAATTTTTATTTCATAACAATTCTGCAAGAATGCTTCTTCAACTAACCATGTCTCAGATTTTGATATTTGAGTACCATATTTTTATTCAGACTATATTATTTGTTACATGTTTTTGAACCATACATTCTAGTTACATCTTGTAGACTTCAAATATATTTACATTGTACATGATAGATCAAAATAGATCAAAATACTTAAGGCAATCCCCATACCTCTCTCTCATTTCTATGTGCAAATCATTCCCTCACTTTTTGGTACATTAGCACACCTTATACACCTTATACATTTATGTTCCCTTCAATGACATTTTTGATAATATATCCTTTCTTTTACAATTTTACATAACCTTTATATTCCATGTCTTGGAGAAATGGTATTTGCTACTCAAATACATTGTGGCTTTATGACATATATATATGTTTTCGTTGAACTTATACTACAAACCTTTAATATCCTAACCATACAGAATTAACCTTTTATTTTCATTCGTTTTAATATATATATATATATATAGATCCATTGTTATGCATTATACTATTATTACATATAGCGAATTTAACCAAAGCTTTACTTTAATCTTCTTACCGTGTTTTATAATTTATATATCTATCATTGTCCACCAATACATTAATTTCACAATGATTGTTGACTCAGCTTATATTATATGTTGTAAACATTCTAACCTTGGCTTTGATGTGGTATAATATACAATGAAAATCATCCTTTTTTTGTAGGGTTTGAGTTTGTACTAACATGCATATGTGTCACTCTGTAATGTTAACATGAATGTTCATATGAACCGACCTTTTTAACAATTGCGATGATGCTTCTCTATATCGATGGTGACTAGTCATTTAGGGTTTCCTTTCGGTTAGTGAATATTCTTAGAGTCATATGTCCCCTCATTCATTCAATGGTTCTCTAAGAAGACTCTAATGCTCTACAATTGAGGTGTGCTAACTCTTTTCTAATCCGCGTATGTGACTTAAGTGTGAGAACCTTGCCTTTGAATGTCTTATTTATTTTAACCTTATAGGAAAAATCATAAACCCTTGTTCTCTACGGATTTTTTGTCAGAGTTAATTGTTTTTCATTGTCACCTTTACAGTTTTATATATTCCCATTTATATACTTTACTACGGTTTGTTCCCAAATGCGTTCACTCTCTTTTCTTCTGGTTTTTGTAGTTACATTAGAGGTTATTTGTATAAATTTGTATAGGTTATATTTTATTTTAACCTAATACATAGGCCATGTAAGAAATTATGGTGTTTTCATTCTCACTCTAATAATTTCTTCGCCGTGAGTCAAGTCATAATGTTTCTACCATCTAATTTCGTAATGGTAATCTATGTGACAATATTCATTAAAGTTTTAGTATTATTAATATTATTCTAGGTTAACATTTTCATGTTTTTAACCTCTACATTTTCTTTGTAATGGTTTACAAGATTCTTGAGATTTCATCTTTTTCGACTAAGCCTTTGATGTTCTAAGATTTGTTGTCACTAGTTCTTTCTAGAATAACTCGATTATTTTTTGGATACAAACACACAGATAGATATATATATATATATATATATATATATATATATTATATATATATATATATTTGTATGTATGTATGTATGTATATGTATATGTATATGTATATGTCTATGTGTGTGTATATATATATCATTTTTTTCATATTGATCCTTTATATATGTCGAAGGTTCACTATAACTTTTCATTTTCAACAACATTCATTCATTTATTATTTCTATCGAGTTATTGTAAAATTTTAGGGTTTTTAGTTATAAATACTAAACCTGAGTGTATGTTTTGATATAAATTTTACACCTGAATGTAGGTCTCAACTAGTCATTGAAGTGCATCAATATAACCATGGATTTGTTTCCTATGTTTCTCTTATTACCTAAAACTCTATTAAATTTTCCAAATAGGGTTTTTAACCACGCATTTTTTAAGCATTTACTATTTTTCCTATTTTTAGTATTGTATGCGACTATTCTAGTTTGAAAATTCATAAATATAGAAAGTACGTGAATATTCAATAAATAACATGTAATTTACCATTAAAATCAGTAATCTTTTGGTGAATATCATCCATTTAATCATATATATGTAAAAAATAGGAGAATGTTTAGCGAAATTGGTGAATATATTTTTCATAAAATGTGCAAAAAATAGCTTAAATTTTCCCTAGTTTTTAACCCAACAAAGGCATATATACATAATTAATTATTTATCTATCACTATATATGTTCTTCTTTTAGTTATAAATATTATTTTTCCAGAGGGCATACATTTATACCCATTGTTTAGTTTCTAGTATTCACAAGCATTATTTTTAATAAATTAGGATCATTGGTTTTTCTATATAGCCCTTACTCATTTAGCTCTTAGCATCATACATATATATGACTAAGTATTTTATATCTTTGGTTCTTTTTAGGTAAAAATAGTTAAAAATATTTCCCAAATTTCATAATTTCCCTATAACTCTTTTAATATTTTCATTTTCATATGTATACATATTCTAGGATAATATTGACTTCTTGAAATTGTTTACAAGTATTACAATTTAATTTTAAAGGGTTTTTGAGAGTGTTTACTTCGTTTAGGAATTTTAAAGTCTTATTCTTTCTTAGGAAGTCTTAGTTTCAATTAACCAAGTTGGGTGTCCTAAACCATTCGCCTCTTCTTCTTCTTGAACATGATTATAACGATCATTAGTAAGAACCATAATTTTCACTTATATTTATATTTTAGTTAAACTTGTTTTTCCTAAGATTACTTCCTATCCGGAATAATGTTATTTAAAGTCTTTAAGGGTGTGTTGTAATAAGGTTATGGGAAAATTATATCCTTTGTTTCTATGATATATATGTATACATAGCTTATTTTTCCTTGGGTCATCTATGACCCCTACTATTAGTTTCTTAACAATGACTTCTAAGTAATTGAACTATGACATGTTACTTATATGTTTATATGAAATTTATTTCTAGACATGTCTATCTCTTTTATGCTATAAATATAGCTTTGAAAGGCTTTTATGTTTATGCTCATGTACTTGTTTTGGTTATGTATTATTCTACTCATACCTACTCATAAAAGTTTATATGTGTATAATGGAATACTCTATAACTTATAATAATATTCAAATATTATATCCTAAGATATTTTTACATCTATGTTCTATATATATTACTGGTCTTTAGACGACCATTACTTATAATATTGATACTTTAGTGTACACACTAGTCATTCTTATCTCATTCCATTTCTCAGAATAATAATCTTTTGTGTCTAATTACTCTTATGTTTTTTATATTATTCACTTTTAGAGTGACAAAAAAATGCTTAGGACCTATCATGTATAGATAGTTGAACTAGCATAATTACATATACATGTATTTGTATTTATGAACATAAAGTAGTTTCGAAACTAGGTTAATTCCATTCAAAAACTAGGTTAGTTCCATTCAAATGCATATATACATTTGTACATAAATAACTATACTTGTGTGAACTAAATATGTAGTACATAAAATATGTTTCTTTTAGACTAACTACTACCTAATATTTTTGCACAAGTATCTAAGGCATGCATAAATTCATATAAAATGAGACATGTTAATAAATAATAGAAAATCATATTGTTTCACATCAATATGAAAATCATCTGCAGGAGAGAAGTTTACGGTAGTTGAACTTGACAATTTTAGTCTGAAAACTAACATTGAAGTTCACTAGATCCACCAGACCTTTATCACTCTTTCCAATGTGTGCTTTCGAGCATGTAAGTACTACAGATTATTTCTCATCTTCTAAAAAATCCAATTTTTTATTTTAATAAAAGTTAATCATTACCATTATAATACCTCTCTTATAATAAATATAATAATAGAAAATTAATATCTGAAATGAAATCTATATCCCTGAATTTCTTTTTTTAATGAATTACCCTTCACCAAAAGGAAAAAGGAGAGCTTCTCCACAATGGCAAGTTGCCAAAGATATCCATAAGATATCCAACTCACATCATCTCCTTGCAAGAAGGTAAAAGGAAAGACGAGGGCCCCTCCACGTTGGAAAGTTGCCAATAACTCGTATTGAACCTCATGTCGGTTAGGGTGCCTGCCACGTTTGTCGTGTGTATCTACTCACCACTTTTTCATGGATATATTTATATGATTTTTTCATGGGTACATGTAACATTTTCTTTTGGGTGGAGGACACTGTTGCATAAGTCTTATCAATGTTCTATTGGGTTGCTATGTTCTTGGACTCTATACTTAATGGAAATCTTGTGTTTCCACCATTGAAACACACCTCAATAGAAAATTATACTAGGTAATTAACATTGGTTATTATTATTCTTTGTAGCTAATTATAAATAATTATAGAGTTCTCCTTATAAACCATTATCCGATTTGGAACTTAACTTATTAGGAAGTTACTCTAAGGAGTGAATATTTTTAAGAAATGACCAGTGTAAAATGTTTTCTTACTATAAATTATTTTAACATATGACGTAAATAAGAATTTATTTCTTATTCTAAAATAACTTTTTCATAATTAAATTTTAATTTTAATGATTATTGATTATAACTATTGGTATAAGACATTTTTCTTTGTCAAAAGCAAGAAATAAATTTTGCCCCATTTAGGAATAATAAGGTCATGATACTTTTTTTTTTACCCATTTACATGTACAATCTAAAGAAAATAATATCATATATGAGTTTCTCTTTAAAAAAATCATGTTTTCTAAAATATTGTTTAAATAAAAAATGAACAAGTGATGATATTATTGATTTAACATTATCTATTATATGTTTTTTTTTCTTCTTCTTCTTTTTATGGTTAAATATTATTTTGATAAAATGCCTAAATTGCAATGAAAGCAACATTATGGAAGCAAAGTTCCTATGAAATTTTACAAATAGAGCCATAATATAAATTCAAAGTAATGTCACAAATGTCATAAAGGTTTTAGATTAGGGTCTAAACACCATAGTAGGAAGTTATTGTCACATGATTATCTCTCTTTATTTAGCCATTTCCTGTAGGGTCAACACAATTATATGCATAGTGGCTATTCCATTTTTAACTTGGGGTTATTACATCTATTCTTATTATTATAAGGATGTTATTGGAATTATAAATTTCTATCTCATTATCCTAACAAAACCTAAGAATTGTAAGGTTGAAAGATAGGAGCTAAGAGGAACTAGCAAAAAACTTGTAGGATGTGATCCATAATTGTAGAGATATTCAAGACGGATTTTGAAAATACAAGGATTTATGTCTCATTAAAAAATCACATCTTATCACATGAGAGTATCGTAGAGACATACGTTCCTACTCTGATTTAGAAAAAGGTGTGTGGTGTATAGATTTTGGATAGTTTTAATTTAGACTAAGAAAACAACTTTTGAATTTTCTTTGATGATCTTCTCCCCCACAAGAAGTAAACACGAATAAGAGAAGTTCAAAGCTAGTTATGACTATTAGTTTTATGCCTGCATATCTTCTAGTGGTATTATTCCTTAAATTTCAATATGGTGCCTTATTAGTGACGTGTGACAAATTAGTGGATTTTTAGATGACATGAAATAATGGAGATTTATGAGACCACCTCAAATATTTTATCATAATAGTGACAATGTGCATTTATTTTTAATTGTCAAATACATCATAAGGAATTTCCTCTCCCCTAATTATATTACGTAGCACATACCCAATAAGCATCACAATGTAAAGACAATGGGAGAAATTTACTCTCCATTTTTTCTACATAATTTCCATCTCCAACTAACAAAATAGTGAAAGGATTTTCCTTCCCATTTTGATAACCATGAGGGAATTTTCCTTCCCTTTTTTTATTACCAATTTTGAATCACACCATAACAAAAGCCATGGATAAGAGACCACTCCATTAGCACCTCAAATCTAAGTACAAGTGGCCATAAAGTCATCATTTTATGAGTCTTCTGTGCCACTATCAATTTCGCATCGAAACAAAGTAAGTTTGTCTCAAGAGAATACTCCGTGAGCACTTCAAATCTACATATACAATCAAGAACCACTCACAAAGTGTCATAAGTCATCATTTCGCATCAACAAAAGTGGGAAATGGAGCATAAAAACCTCATTATCGTGGGATGGCAGCCACATATTTCATGGATAAAACAATCCTACTTTTTGAGAAAGAGTACTCCATCCATTCCTTTTCACAATCACAATCACATCATCATTCAACTAGCTACTCATGTGTTTGATATTTGTAAAAGCTATAACATTAATGCTCATAGCCATGAACATGTTAATAAAAGGTTAGCACAAAAAACTATGGCTTTTTATCTCGAGTAGCATAGTAGCGTAACAATTTAAGTGGAAATCAAAGATTTAGCTCGAAATCTTTAAAAGGTACGCAATACATTCTACGGAAATATGTTCATGAGCATCTAGGTAGTTGAGATACTCGCGATGGATATTTTGTTTGAGTAGACTTTAATCTACAAGGACGTTATAGAACCTTTGAGGATCAAAACACAAATTTTTTTTCCATCAGTTTCCTTGCACACTTAGCTTATGTAAAACTTTCTAGTAGTGAGGCTCTGTTTGTATTTCCATTATTAGATCCCTTTTATAACATTTTCTAGTCCTTCATCATATTCAGTTAATGACGCATATATAATGTATAGCTTTTTTGCCCTTTTTTTCTAGCACTTTCATGACACTAGTTTTGTTGTATGTTTGTAAGATATCACCAAAGGAATTATTTTTCCATGATCTTTAATGATCCCACCTTATGTATATTCTCTACACCTGCAATAGGTATAGGCTTATCCTCTATAAGCACTATATTTCGACATTTTATTATTTATAATATTTTCAAAAGTTCCACCATATCCTAATGAGTTGCCTCACCACTTTGATCTACATAGGCATACTCATTAGACAATAACGCTCTTCCTCAAATGGGTTTCCTCACTTTAGTGACTTTTTCATGATGTAATATATTTTGATCATTTCCCTTAGGATTAGGATTCCATGTAGTCCAGTTTGCATTGATATCTTAATACTTCAGTCTTACCATTGACTGGCTTCTACGATCAAAATCCCAACTAGTTACCATTGGTTCTACCCTCCAATTCTTACCAATTATTTCACTACATTCATGTGCTAAAGCGCCATGTAAATTTAAGCCCTCATTTACCCATTCCACAAAGATCCACTCAAGGTATCCACCCTTGTTGTATCCATATACTATCACATACCCTACACATCATTTGGAATTTCATGGTTACACATTGTGCATGTAACCTTTTAGTTAATTTACTTTGTATAAAAAAAACTTCAAAAATCACATTAAAAAAAACCACAAAAAGTGAAATACATAAAAAATTAAAAGAATTAAAATGGGTGTTTGAAATTAAAATCCTCTAATCACCATAGCTTTTACATATATTTATTGGTTAAGCTAGTTGTCACTCTCACACTTATTCAGGGAACTTGTATAGAGTCATCCATATATGTCAATTAAAACAAACCCCATTGCATTTTTCATCCTAATCACTCCATTTAGTTGATATCATCACTATGATTATAAACTTTTACACTTACGATTAATTTGGCTCATTACTCTAACCCCCTAGTCTCCTTTATGTCATCAACTTGCCATTATCTTCATGAAGACCAATACACCTTCAAAATTACTTTTCCTCATTTCCCTACATTGACTTTTGGTATAGTCATCATGTCTAACTTATAGTCATTACCATGTTTTCCCATTTTTCATTCTTTGCTCAATGGAAATTATATCTCCAATCATTTCCTCATGCGATTATGTTAAGTCCAATTTCTATCCATCTATCAATATCCATTATAACTTGTATTGGTTTACATAGAGTAGTCATTTCCATATGTTCAATTGATATAGCTCTATCGTTTGCAACACACTTTATCATTACATTGGCTATTTTTTCATCATTAGCTATAATATCCTAGTTTCAACCCTTTGGAATTATTTCAACTGGATCTTACATATATTAAAATGCTTTCCATAGATATTGTTTTTCTAAGCCTTATTTCCAACAAGAGATGGACATATTAATGTGATTTTTAATACTTTCAAGCATTGCTATTGTGTAGGTAATAAAAGAAAAAAGGCTAGTTGAACATGAGAACCTAAATAGGCTATGGCACCACAAGAGGTTAAATGTGAAGAGGTCTAAGGACATCTTACATGCCTAAATTCCTATGTTTGTTTCTCTACTCCTTTTGTCATTAACCTTCACTTTACGAAATCTATCCATTAGTCTAAATTTGAGATAACTGGAGTGGATGAAACCAACTCCTAAATATATTATATCACCTTCTACATTATGGGTAAATTGTTTCCCATAAAAAGTTCTATTATGACTCATACTTTCCATCTTTCACTCATAAAAAGAAGAGAAATTCGAATGGGAAAAGGAAATTGATTTTAGAAGAAGGAAACAAAGAGAAAAATGCAGTTTTCACATGGAAAAGGAGAGATATTAAAGTATATGATGAAGTATCCCTAATATGAATCCATTAGAACATTGAGAAGAGGCAATAACTAAGAAATTTCTTTTGTAGAATTAATGGATAGTAGCTTGTACCTTTCTATGACCACATTAAAGTGCATTGGAGGGGGGGACTTTGAGGTACTATTAATAAGGGCAAGAGGATTTCTCCTTATGTTTTCTGAGGTAGGTATCATGGGTACCAAATAATTTGTTTATTTAGAAGAACTTAGTGTTGAGATTCTTAGTTACTTCTCTTGCACCTGAGATGGAGAGACTACCTTGAAAATTTTACATTTCCCTTATTCACCTTAGTTGTACCACAAATTAGCTAGGATATGTTATCAATAAAGGAATACTCACAATTGGGTAGGGACAACTTTAGGGTACAATATTTGTAGATGGAGTATTTTTTCAAGATTAAAAAAAAAAAAAAGCCTTTGCTAATTTCCTTTTTTCTCTAAAAATGATCCACTCAATTTTTATAGGATACAAATAGTTTACCTTAAAAATGGCCCAAATTTTATAGGATAAAACTATTTTACATTAAAAACTTCCACACACACACACACACACACCACACACACAACCACAATATATATATATTTTTCCAAGGAAAAAATCGTAACTTTTTATTAAAAATAATGAAAAGTTACATCAGCATATAGCTTTGAAATAGTCTGAAAGCTGCCACAAGGGCTCTAGTGCATAAGCACCCACCACAACGTTAGTAATCTAACGTGCACAAATGAAAAAGAAAATGTGAAAGGAGGAGAGAGGAAGAAAGGGGCAAAAAACTGAAATCTGGCTGAGACTTCAAGTTTTTCTCCCCTTTTTCTTTTCGACCTTACGCCACTCTCCTTGAGTGGGTTCGATCGAAGCAAGGACTAACCGTGTTT
This sequence comes from Pinus taeda, assembly GCA_000404065.3. NCBI lineage: Eukaryota > Viridiplantae > Streptophyta > Pinopsida > Pinales > Pinaceae > Pinus > Pinus taeda. The sequence continues at coordinate 284,828 of APFE031288212.1, read as the reverse complement.
CTGCATTCTGTAGGCCAGTTTCTTTATCTGAGTATGAAGTATCAGAGTGGTGCTGCCGTTTGATGCCTCCCATGCTTGGATCCACTCTTGTCACCTCTGTCTTGTTGTTCAGAGTGGTTCCCTTCTGATTCTCCATTTCTTGAGATACCTCAGTCTTTTCTGATGGGGCCTCTTCCTCCTCTGCTTCTGATTCTTCTTCCTCTGTGTCTGGGGGTGAGAATTTTCATCCTTTCTTCTGCTTCCCTTTCTGCTTCCTTTTACTGTTTACTTTCTTATCTTCTGGGCATGAACTTTGCAGGTGTCATGTCTGCCTACAGAGCCTACATCTGAAAGCGGTGTTTTCGTAATCTAGTACTTGCAACCAGATTTGTTGCTTATAGATCAGCTTTATATTATCCTGCAGCCCTTTACTTAAATCTACTTCCACACAAATACGTGTGAAAGTGTAGATTCTTTCATCAATCCTATCCAGGTCCGTTTTGATGTATTTCCCCAAGCTGTTCCCAATGCCTTCCAGAACTTGTTCATTCCAAAAGTGCAGAGGAAGATTGTATAGTCTGACCCATACCAGCATTTTGGTTACAGTCATTTTGTTTGGGTCGAAATCTGGAAACCATGGGGTCATAAAAAGCCCCGATGTTCCCCAAAACCATGGCCCTGAATTGATGATTGAGTCTCTGACTTCCTTGGATGTAAGTTTCACAATGAAAAACCCCTTTGAACATAGATGTATATCACATTCCATGGTCTAGTTGGTGAAAATCCAATGGAAAAGATCCAAAGGTTTAGGCCAAAAACTGTTGAATCGGCATATTAGAGCTTCTGTTTCGTAGGATTTTACGAAAACATCAAGCCCTGAAGAATCTAAATTTAAAGCTGGGGTTTGTTCTGACTGATCTACTATATATGGCCTGGGTATGTGTCGCCTTGATCTGTAGAAGACCCTATGTCTCTGCTGCCCTGTAGAATGTTTTTATAGGATAGACCTCCTTTGAGTTGTTGCTGGGTTGCAGGTTTTTTTCCCTTATCCCGACCTGAGGAGCTTGGCTGTCCCTGAGGCAGAGTCCCTCCTCTCAATCTGAGGTTTAAGGTAATGCTTGATCCTGGTCCAATCTCATAGCTGTCCATTGATCTAAGATCCTGGAGAGACCGCCTGCCACTGACCAGATGTTGGATCTGAACTGGGTATCCCATTTCAGCCCAAATCTATTGTTTCAGCTGCAAGGAGGTGCTTCCTACATGAACCCATACTAAACGAGTTTTTCCTTGCGGGGTTTTAATCAGAATCTGAAAACAAGAATTTTTTACCTACCCTGGCTGTAAGCAAACCTCTAGCTCTGGCCCTTTTTTTGTTTGTTTTTCCTTGAGCTTGTCTGGATCTGCTAAAACCCTGCTCGATCTTTGTTTGATACCCTCGGTTTGCTGCTTGGGGTTGCGCTGGGCTCGATTAAGGGCTGGACCAAGTAGATCCAAGCCGACCCTATGGTGTTTGGGCCCCTGCGTTGGAGGGAAGTTCGAAACTGCATCATGTAGCCCTCCCCTACCTTTTCTCCACGCGATTTGACAGATTCTGGCCTCTAATTGCCTCACAGCACCACATCTTTGATTAAGATCGCCGATTTGGGCCTCGTTCTTCCACCAGAGACAGGCCTCTGCGTGTATCCCCTTGGCATATTGGGGCATCATTAAAACCGGCGCTGCATTTCCACATTGATCTGGGCGATATTTCGGCATTTTCCTGCAAGAGGCAAGCTGTGGAGCCGCATGCAAAAGAATCCAACTGCCCGAAATGAACGCCGTCGCCCCTGCCGCTAGGTCGGCTTCATCCCCTGTATTGAGCTTGTGAACCGCTGCGGAATCAGCACATACGCCGTTCACCAAAACCCTAACCGACGCCATCTCTCGGTAAGATTTGAACATGAGACTTCATCCAAAGAAATCAAAGGACTTACCATTAAACCATTCAAATGTTTTGTATTCGAATACATTTAAAAAAGGTTGCCAAATAGTTTACATTTTCCATGTTATTTCTTGAAAATTTTCATTGCAATTGGGTGGATATTTCTCTATCTTAATCAGCTACTTATATTAAATTTCCAACACAAATAGTATATTCATCTCTTCTACAGGAATTTATCACTATTTTGTTACATGATATGATTTACTTTTGAGTATTTCCAATGATATATCATCTTGAAAGTGTGTATGATTGATTATATTCCTTTCTCTATTGTTTAGTTATGATATTAAGTTTGTTAATCCCTAGCTCTCTAGTTGAATCATAGGCCAAAATTATTTACCAAAATTGATAACATTGAGAAGTTAAAGTTAAGGAAACAAATTTTTCCTATCTAGCCAAGGATGTTGTTTTTATACGATCAAGTGTTACATGCTCACTAACTTATCTCATTCTAAGATGAGTTATACTAAAGGAAATCATGAGCTTCAATGCATTTCTATAATCTAATTCGTTGGAATGGTAGAACCAAATTCAAGTTATAATGTCTTCTAAAAAAACAGAAAAAAATAAATCATATGATAGTATACCAACCAAAATTATTTTCATTGAATGTCTAGGACCATGCAATAACTATACGTTTTGTGGTTAGGTAGGTCTGAGAAGGAAACATAGATAACAAAAAAGATCAGAGCCACTAATTGTGTGCAAAAGGCTTTTCTAGAATATACAAACTACCTTAGCTAATATTGTGGATATGGATAACATATAAACAAAATATATGAATCCATTATGTGACTATAGAAAACATTTTCTAAAAGAGACAAGCTAATTGTATGAAACTTTGGATATGGATATTGAGTATCCCACATTGGTGCAATATTATTATAGTAGGGCATCAAAGTAACCATTAAGTACTTGTTATATGGAAAATTCACTAATGCAGGAAAAAATGAACTCCCTAGGTCTAGTGGTATGATCTAGTAAAATAGAGAGAAAAAAGATCTATGTTCTCCTTAAATGGACTAGAATACGGAAAAGAGACCTACCTAGAATTTGTAGTAAGTCCTCTTCTTCTCTTTACTTGTAAGTTCCAATTCTAGCTCCTTGCACTATAAATGGAACCTACAACTAAGACTAAAACAATCAAGGGAACTACAATATCCACATAGGATAATCCAATATCTATAATCAATGAGTCAACATGGCATTAAAATACATAAGTGTCAACATGACACAAGTATAGGAAAACATAGTACCTTTTGCATTAATAACCAAAGGAGAGACTTAAAACCATATATAGAATTTGACTTTGTAGATGTCTCCCTAATTTTCTTGTCCTTCCTTTCCTCAAAGAAAACCTTCACACTCAATCCTAATGCATAAACGGATTATGACTCCTTAAGCTCAAACCAGTACCATGAGGGCACTAGCAAGCTCCAAAAGCCAATGCAAACTCTATGGGAGGTGGTAAATTTATAGGGTGAAAGTGGTAGTTTTGGATTTACCAATCTAGGCTTGAGATCCACATATGAGGGAGGATAAGGTCTCCAAGGTAGGATCAGATAGGAATTCGATATCTCTATCCATGGTAAATAGTTAAAACCACATTAGAAGCTTCAAGAAGGAGAAGATTCAAAAATATTTTTTAGTTTCCTGAAAGTATGGAATCAGTGCACTTACAGAGTAGAGAAAATGTGTTGATCAGTTTAGATACTTAGTTATGCAACTTGAAACCAATGCAGATGGACAAGCATGCAAAATGCATTAGCGTTAAGAACATGGTTTTCGATCCGAACTGGATCCTAAACACTCTCTAAGTTTTCATAAACTCTTTCAAATTATGCCAAAGGATTCAAGTATTAGGAAGATCTAGCTATCAGAAGGAATCCTCATGACAGTTGCAATTGTGATCAGCGTAGAGCAATGAGGACCCTCAGTTGAGCACGCAAACTGTTGGTCCATGGTAACGTGTGCTGGCACAAATTGGCAAAACCAGAGGCTAATTCAGGAAGCGAGGGTAGTTTCTGATACACGATTAATGCTAAACCGCTAATCACGTATCGTAGGGTGTCCCCCCTTAGTGAAGGAAAGCCTCAAAGTGCCCAGACCTTAAATGGCTATGTAATGCAAAAAAGTAACAAATTTGGTTCTGTGGATTCCACAAAACCAGCAGAATATCAGAAGGCCTCGAGGTAGTAAGAAGTTTTAACCAAGTCCCAGCCAATTCCACACACTAAGTGACATGCGTCTTACGGAAGAGAGAGAAAACCGCTCACATCAAATGGGTAAACATCATGCTACTTACCCGCCCAATGTGAACGACGACTGTAGGATCTGGGGGGCTAGATCAATTGCGGAGGCACGTCCCGATAAATGACCAGATTTGGTAGGTTGTAAAGCAAGATTAAAAGGGATTTGAAGTCCGATGTGGATGATGAGTTGGCAAAATATTTGTATTTCATATGAAATCATGGAGTAAATAGAAATAACGACCATTCAAACAATTTCAAGAGAACTGACACTCACTTCATTATGAAACAAGTGGCCACCTTCTTGTGAAGCGTTACACAGTGATGATGATGCAGAACAGGAGAGTTTGAACAAACAGAGGCAGGGAAACCAGAATGTCAGGAAGTGAAAATGAACCGATAGAAAGCAGACTAGATTTAAAGCCACAAACTGACAAAGATAGAACAAGCAGGGAAGCAAAAAAAACAGGAAAGAGAGTTAGTTAAGAGCAGAGAGAAGAAGTTTAGCTGACCCGAGGGCAACATCGAGCCAGACAGAACCAGAGAGAGTCAGAGAGTCTGTGCACTCTAGCAAAAGCTTGAGAGGTTTAAGCGAGCTCCTTGGCATAGGCCTGTCATGTATGAGTTTCAGATTGGTCTCATACTACTATGACTGATAGAGGTTAAGTATTAGTAATAAGAGTTTGTGTACTCGAATCCTATTGATTCATATCTATTGAGTGAGAATCAAATTGAGCTCACTATTGTAAAGAAACTTTGCTTTGAAAACATCATAGAGAGGCCACCACTAAAGGTTGGTTTAGGAGATGCAGCCCAGGAGTATTGGGTGAACTCCTTATTAAACTTGTTGTGTTTACATGTTTGCCTGTTATGTTTTCTCTAAACTGCTTCAGTGTCTGTGTATTTTGCAATCTCATTGATCCGTTGCATAAAATAACATAGGCACATCCATGTACATGAGTCTGTAATACCTTTAATTCTTTGTCCTGGATAAATTCCAGATCAAGTGGTATCGTAGCTCTAGGTAACTAAAGTTAGACAAGCTTGTGTTGGATTTTGTTGTTGAATGCTAACTAGATCAAAGCTTAAACTAGGAGAAGGAGGTTGCTTGAAACTAACCTTGAAATTGGAAGAGTCTATCTTGAGAGGATAATGTCAGAAGAAAGTCCCTTGGAATCAAACCCTCAGTTCATGGATAATTTCAAGACCATGAGAGCCATCGTAGAGGAAATGTATAGAGAATTTAAGAAAGGTAGCGAGGAAGATTCATCAAAATCCAAACAAGATAAAGGAACAAAAGAATATTTCCTCCATGATCACTCTAAAGGAAAAGGGAAAGAAGAAAGACTTCCCACACCTCCTAGTAGTGCTAAAAACAAAAAGAAGACATCTTTGATTAAATTAGATGTTAAATTTGATTTACCAATATATGATGGAGAGTTGAATGCAGAGAAGCTAGATAATTGGATTAGACAGATTGATGTTTATTGCAGAGTGCAGAGAATTGATTCAAACAGTAGTAAGATTCCGCTCGCTAGCCTACGCCTTGGAGGCACTTCCTTGGTATGGTGAGAAGGCAAGACACAAGCTGACATGAAGAAGCATGGTAAGATTCTTTCTGTCTAGAGTGAATTTGTTTCTGTAATTAAAAAGCAATTCTATCCATTAGCCTATATGCAGCAAGCCATGATGAGCTGGCAAACTCTTTGGCAATTGAAAGGGCAAAGTGTACACAGTTACACACAAGAATTTAGGAAAAGAGCTTTGATTCTAGGAATTTCTTTAGACTCACATGAAACTCTACTGAAGTATATAGGTGGTCTACACAGCTACTTAAGACACACAATTCTCATGTTTAATCCCACTAGCATAGATGAGGTATCTGTTCAAGCTACACATATAGAGGCTAGAGGAAAGAATGTGAACCCAAAAGTTAGGGGATCATCAGAACCCACTGCAAGCAAGAATAAGGAGAAAAGAAAATGGAAATGGAAAGAGAGGAAGGCCAATACTATATAAAAGACCAAGTCATCATGCACTCTCTGTAACCCCAAGAAGTACGAGGGCAAGAAGAAGAAGATTGTTGTAGCTATTCAAAAGGATTTGGGGTCAGACTCAGGAGATGGAACAACAATCGTAGCCACAGGTATAAAAGGTAAAAATTCTGAAGCATCTACTAGTAATTCTGCACAATCTACTGATAATGAAGAAAATGAGAGAAAAATACATGAGCTTTTTCATATTAGAGTTGTTTCCGAGCATTAAAAGATTGATACTTTTGTTTGATAGTGGCTCACAAGTAAATTTAATTTATGAAGAAATTATAAAGAATTTGGGATTACTAACCACACCTCACAGAAATCCATATCCATTAGGTTGGTTATGTGATAAAGCACAGCTGCAAGTGACTAGACAATGTAAACTTAGGTTTTGTTTTGGGTCAGCATTTGTAGATGAGGTTGAGTTAGATACAATTCCTTTGGATATATGTGGGATTGTTTTAGGAAGTCCTTACTTGTATGATAGAAAAGCTATTTTCTATTGAGTTGAGAACAAGTATCAACTCGTTAAATATGGAATCAAATATATTGTAAGAGCTCATAAACTCAAGAATAATTATACTCTCATAAACTCAGGGAAAATGAAAAGAATTGTAAATTCATGCAAACAATTTTTACTTATGGTTGTAATGGAAACGAAACCTGATAAAACCAATGTATTTGAGGGTTGTGATGCTAAACAACAAGCTAATTTAGAAAAGGTTGTTTCAAAATATGATATATTGTTTCAAGAACCTAAAGGTCTTCCACCCAAAAATGAAATAGCATATGATATTAATTTGCAGCAAGATGCTCCATTGCCTAACATCAGAATGTACAAGTTGTCTGCTTTAGAGAATGCAGAAATCAAGAAACAGGTATAGGAGTTGCTCGAGAAGGGGTTCATCAGACCTAGCACATCACCATGTGGGTCTCCAATTGTCTTGGTGAGAAGGAAAGATGGCTCATGGAGAATGTGCATTGAATACTGAGCACTGAATAAGATAAAGATAAAATATCATTATCCCCTTCCTCACATAGAGGATCTATAGGATCAATTAAAGGAAGTTGTTTATTTTTCCAAGTTGGACTTGCATAGTGGCTATCACCAAGTGAGAGTTGCAAAGCAAGATGCAAGGAAGACTTCTTTCAAAACAAAGGAGGGATTGTATGAGTGGATGGTTATGCCTTTTGGCTTAACTAATGCTCCTGCTACCTTCATGAGAATAATGAATGATGTTCTTAGACCTTTTATTGATGATTTTTTCATTGTATATTTGGATGACATTCTTATATTTAGTAAAACATGGGAAGAACATTTAAAGCATGTCAAGCAAACTCTAGAAGTTTTGAAAAAAGAAAATATTTATGTTAAGCTCTCAAAATGTGAATTTGGCAAAACATCTTTGAATTATTTGGGTCATATTGTAGGGGGTGGTGAATTGAAGATAGATCCCTCTAAGTTTGCAGTCATTATAAACTGACCTAAACCCAAATCTGCTATAGAAGTTATAAGCTTCTTAGCAGCAGAACAATATTGGAGAAAGTTTATTTCTAACTTTTCCTTAATTGCAGGTCCCTTACATGCTTTAACAGGATTGAACAAGGTGTTTCAGTGGGGACGCAAATAGCAGAAAGCCTTCAACACCTTAAAAGAAAAAATTAGTACACCACGAGTACTAGCACTGCCCAATCTTCAAAGACCATTTGAGATTGAAATGGATGCCAGTGAGTATGCCATGGGAGCAGTGTGGATGCAGCACAGTAAACCCATATGTTATCATTTTGAAACATTTAATTCTGCAGTAGTTAATTATCCCACATATGATAAATGATTGCATGCATTAGTACAAAATGTGAAAAGGTGGAAACATTATTTGATGGGAAAAGAGATAGTTATACATATTGACCATCAGTCACTTCAATATTTTCACTCACAAACTAAGTTGCAACAATCAAGACACTATAGGTGGATGGGTTTTCTACCACAGTTTCAACTTGTCATCAGATATAAAAACGGCATACACATTAAAGTTGCAGATATGTTGTCCAGACCAATCATAACTACATCCACTATACTTAAGCATAATTCACTATTGCACGAAAGCTACATTGAACAGTATGCTCAAGATATATATTTTAAAGATGTATATGCAACTTTGAGTCATCAAGTAGAAGAATTGGATTATCATGTTAAGGACCAACTCTTGTATCATTTGGGAAAGTTATGCATTCCTCAAATAGAAAGAGTAAAGATAATTTGAGAGGCACACCCTTCTCTAATATCAGGTCACTTTCGGGTAAGTAAAATAGTTTCACAACTGCAAAGATTTTGTTATTGGCCAAAAATGAATGACATAATTTCTAGATACGTAAGAGGGTGTACCATGTGTGCTAAAAGCAAGCCCAACAATAGAAAACTAGGCTTGTACACTCCACTACCAGTTCCTTCTCATCCTTGGGAAAGTGTTTCCATGGACTTTGTTGGAGGACTGCCTAAATCTAGAAAAGGTCATGACTATTTATATGTTGTTGTGGATAGGTTTAGCAAAATGCGTATATTAATACCTTGTAATAAATAGATTATAGCTTAACAGACTGCAAAGTTGTTCTTTCAACATGTATGGGTTCATTTTGGATTACCCACTTCGATTATATCTAATTGAGATACCCGATTTGTTGGGAAGTTTTGGTCAAGTTTGTGGGAATTGATGGACACTAGGCTAAAGAAGAGCAAAATGTTTCATCCACAAACAGATGGCCAAACAGAAGTAGTGAACAAGACAATCATCTAGTTGCTTAGATGCTATTATAGCAAGCTTCCCAGGCTTTGGGATGAACATTTATGTTATGTGCAACATGCTTACAACCAATCTAAACATTCTTCTACACAAAGATCTCCTTTTGAGACCTGTTTTGGTTTCACACCAAGGTTTCCCTTGGATTTTGTCTTTGGTAAAGACATAGTAGTTGATGGACACAGTGATGTGGACAAAGCAACCAAGTTCATTGAACAAATCCAACGGATTCACCAGGCAGTACAGGAACAACTAGAAAAGAGCCAAGCCAAGTATAAGGCAAGGCATGACAAGCATGAGATGGAGCATAGTTTTGAAGTTGGTGATCAAGTCTAGTTGTATATCAATAAAGACTGAATGCAAGGTGAAGGTAAGAAGCTGAAGCCAATAAGGTATGGACCTTTCAAGATACTTGAAAAAATTGGTGAAAATGCTTTTCAGCTTGATTTACCAATTTACATGCACATCTACTCAATTGTTAATGCAAACAACTTGAGACTATTTGAGCCTTCATTGATTGAAGATCCCGAAGAGAAGAGTTAGTTTCCTTCTATTGATGATCTGTTACCTGAATATCTTAATTAATTACAGGAAGATATAGTTTTGGACAGGAAGGTGAGAACTACGTGCAGACGAGATGTTGAGTACCTGAGGATTGGACTCAAAGGTTCAAAGCCAAGTAGTGCGAAATGGATAGAAATTAGGCAAGTGAGATTGGTACCCTCACTTGATCGATGATCAAAAATAAACTTTTGGTGGTCCAAAAGCTTTTTTACTAGGAAGGTCGTGATCTGAATTAGATCCTAAACACTTTATAAGTTTTCATAAACTCTTTCAAATTATGCAAAAATATTCAAGTCTTAGGAAGATCAAGCTATCAGAAGGAATCCTCATGACAGTTGCAATTGTGATCAGCGCAGAGCAACAAGGACCCTCGGTCGAGCGTGCAGACTATTGGCCCATGGTAACACGTGTTGGCACAAATTGGAAATACCAGAGGTTAATTGAAGAAACGGTGTAGTTTTTGATACGTGATTAGTGCTAAAGCATTAATCGCATATTGCAGGGCATCCCCCTTAGTGAAGGAAAGCCCCGAAGTTCCCGAACCCGAAATGGCTATGTAATGTGAAAAAGTAACAAATTTGATTCTGTGGATTCCACAAAACTAGTAGGATATTGGAAGGCCTTCAGGCAGTAAGAAGTTTTAACTGAGTCCCGCCCGATGCCACACACTGAGTGACACGCATCCAGTGGAAGAGAGAGAAAACCGCTCACATCATATGGGTAAACATCATGCTACTTACTTGCCTGATATGAATGATGACCGTAGAATCTGGGGGGTCCAGATCAATGGTGGAGGCACGTCCCGATAAATGATTGGATTTGATAGGCTGTAAAGCAAGATTACATGGGATTTGAAGTTTGACGTGGGTGATGAGTTGACAGAAGATTCGTATTTTGTGGGAAATCTTAGAGCAAATGGAAATAACAACCGTTCAAACAATTTCAAGAGAACTGACACTCAATTTGTTATGAAACAAGTGGTCACCTCCCTGTGAAGCGTTCCACAGTGATGATGACGCGGAACAGGGGAGTACGAATGTATAGAGGTAGGAAAACTAGAACATCGGGAAGCAGAAACGAACCAATAGAAAGTAAACTAGCTTTAAATCCATGGACTGACAGAGACAGAGCAAGCAGGGAAGTAGAAAAAGCGGGAAAGAGAGTTAGTTAAGAGGAGAGAGAAGAAGCGAAACTAACCTGAGGGTAGCATCGAGCCAGACAGAGCCAGAGAGAGTCAGAGAGTCTGTGCAATCCAGAGAAAGCTTGAGAGGTTCAAGTGAGCTCCTCAGCATAGGTCCATCATGTATGAGTTTTAGATTGGGCTCATACTACTATGACCAGTAGAGGTCAAGTACCAGTAAGGAGAGTCTATGTAGTCGAATCCTACTAATTCATATCTGTTGAGTGAGACCCAAATTGAGTTCACTATTGTAAAGAAACTCTGCTTTGAAAACATAATAGAGAGGCCACCACTGAAGGTTGGACCGGGAGACGTAGCCCAGGAGTATTAGGTGAACTCCTTATTAAACTTGTTGTGTTTACATGTTTGCTTGTTATGTTTTCTCTAAACTACTTCAGTGTCTGTTTATTTCGTAATCTTATCGGTCTGTTCCATAAAATTACATAGGCACATCCATGCACATGAGTGTGTAATACCTTTAATTCTTTGTCCTAGATAAATTCCAGATCAATTTTTGAGCTGATTGACCAAGAAAGCCACACTTTTTGGAGAGGTGATACTTAGGGCTTTACAAAGGGATAATGACAAAGTGTTTAAGGATGTTGATTGATTTAGTTTTCAGACCTTTTGAGTGGATGTGACAAAATGTCCTATAATATAATGCCCCCTAAATTACAAAGTCATAAGTAGTGCATGAGTACTGAACTGCTTTACCTTATGACAAGTCCAGATAAATAACAAATGGGTCGACATCATCATCTGTTACAATACTTATTATTATCATGATATAATTTATAAGGGAGGCATACCCATTCTCAACATATAAACCAATATTACATGTATAATGATTAAGAAGTCTTGTCCACTGATGACAAAATGTGGACCCATTCTTGGATGAGTATATTTAATGATCATAGCCATTATACTATATGATTTGGTATGAATCCTAACATCGTAACCGGGATGGATGGAACTAGATCTGGGGTCCTATACCACGTTCACTTGATAGTACGAATCTAACCATTCGAATAAATGAGTTGAGGTCGATAATGTTAGACACCATCTGATTACCAACCAATGATGTAAGTCGTCAAAAATTGAAAGAGAAACCATCAATAATTATAATGGCTCTTCAGGTATTATAGTACAATCTATGTGGTGTGAATGAATGAGATGAAGTTGAGCACCACATAATATCTTTTGGTTGAAGGAAAATGATGAAGACATATCGCCGAGAGCGAGTAAACTTACCATTTAGGTATGCAAGCTCCAAGACACCAAAAGGAGTTTCTAAGTCAACTTCCCCGATAATGAGCTAATGTCAATAGGAAGTGACTCATCATAGGAGGGCCTTGATGTAACCCCCACCAAAGACATAAAACAGGTATCAAGATTTGAGATGGAAATATGTCGATGTAGAGCTCGCTCAGGAATGGTAGACATGAAAGAAGGCTTAAAAGTATTGTAGAAAATGTCAACTAAAAGACATATCTTGAACATATAAGAGGAAAGGAAATTTCCCAACCCAACAGTCACATACATGATGTGAAAGAGTGTGATGTTCAAGAGCGACTGACTGCCATCAATAGGTAAAAACACCCCGTTTTCCTATTTTCCCAAACATCTCTAGCGAGCACCTCTTTATTTTTGCCAACCTTGAGGAGGATAACATATTCTTGATCTATAAGCTCATCCTTTGGATGAATCCTTCTGAGTATATTTAATGAACCTTGAGAAAGAGTGGCTCAATCTTGTCATGTTTGATGAGTCCAAATTTGTTTGATGATTTTACGAGTCGAGCGAAGGTGTAACTCGACTTATTTTACATGTTTATAGAGTTTGAAAAATAGCAAAAAACGAAGACTCCAAATGTTCCTTTTCATAAATTTAGCATCTTGAGTCCGAAAAGGTAGAAAATGATACTTAGGAGAACCTTTTAGTCATGTTCGATTAAAGTATTCCTTTTTCATAAAGAGTCTATCCGAGCTCGAAAAAGTGTTAAACTTATACTACGTAGACATATTTTCACTTAATTTAATGAGTTACAAAAGGCAAGTGCTCAGAAATATTTTCATGTTTTGGGAGTTTGAAAAGAGCTAAAAGAGGACTCCAGGGGGTTCCTTTTTTAAAGACCGTAAAAAAGTGATAAAATTCTACCGTTTCATCAAAATGACTTATATTAAAACTAAAATTTACATCATATCCTTCAATAAGCCTTTAACATACTCAGAACACCACAAAAGGATTAAAATTGTTTTCCATGGAAAAATTAGGGCAAAATATAAAAATATATTAAAATAATAATTAAACTGATCATAAATAGAAAAAAAAATCACCATTTTTCATTTTGCCTCTTGTGAGTGAGTTCTAAGTGCATTTACCCTCAAAATTCAATAGGTTATTACAATCAATCCAATAGACCATTTATAGTGCCATCAGTTCTAGGTAGGAGATCTGTCTTTCCTGCCTCGTTCCACTATTTTTGTCTTTCATTTCATGTAAATGTTTGAGAGTTTTTAGTAAATTTAGGCCTTAAATTTTTGCCCTAGTTCCAATGCATACACATTGTATCAAAAGGTGTGTTGGGCCTACCTGGTTAACATTGGGAAGAGTGACTCAACACAATTTCCAGGAGGGAAAAGTGCGTTGATGTGATCTATTCTCTTAAAAACAAGTGCAGTTTAAACAAAGGTTTTATGGTTTTCCTTAAATTTCTCTCAAATTGTTTGCACAAGATTGATTTTGGATATTTTTCTCATGATTTTATAACTATTCACCGAAAAACAAATATGGTTCTAACCCAGAGAGAAAGAGAACATGAGTTCGAAGATTTGGATGTTTCCAATTATCCAACAACAATACAAGCCTTAAGGAATTGTGGACTGAATTTTTTCTAGATTCCAAGCATGAGAGCCCAACTTCAGTTATTGGAATATCTGGTCAGGGCATGGGATATTGAGGGACAATGCTTTAGGATCAAAGCACATAATATCACATTAGAGGTAGAATATATATTTCCTAATAGGGTTGTTGCGAACAAGATCTCCCATCTCATTATTTAGTATGAGAAGGGGTTGTGAAACTGCTAAGGACTGCATAGTTTCACACTGTAGACCCCACTCCCCACTAACAAAATATGGGAGGATATAGATTAAGTATGTGATACAACTAGCTCTTAGGATGATCCCTTTCGTCATTGCTAGGCTAGCTGGCAATGATACTTTTGATTTGGCTACCAAGTCCCAAATGTAGTATGCATGGGAATGCATATTACCTACTGAGTTTAACTAGAGCGAAGGAGTGTCAGAAAATTTGAAGGAATATCTCAATAGAGAAAAAAGGATGGGAGTTTTAATAAATTTGGATATGGTTCTATTATTTTATCATTTTCTCTAGATAGGATAACACTAATTCGTCCTCATTGCATCTCACTCGAGCTTCCATGTCTTAGGGTTCCATGAATGAGGAAGTGGGTAGATCTTATGTCTCATCATGTAGGTGCATCTATGATGAGTTTCACTCCCACTTTATTTTTATGATTGTAATTGTAGTGCATTACGATTGAGAACTAGAGTTGATTTATGAGGACACCTAGAGATCGTTCTACCTTAAGGTGAGCAATGGGGTGACATAGGTAAAATAAAGTCATTTTGAATGTTTTTAATTTTTTGGATTTTACAATTTTTACTTTATTTTTAATGTTTCAAAGACTAACTATTGATTTCATATTCATATATTAGCCCTATTTGACCAGTGGACTCATCATATATTCAGTGATGAGGATAACCAAAAATACATAGATTGGAGCACAGGTTGGAGTTGTTAGAGAGGAAAAGTTCGATATGCAAGATCTCAACATAGTTGATACTCTTTTCGAGTTTGAGGTCCATTTCGAGGGATTCATCCATAGTTTTCCAGAGACCAGGTCAATGAGATATCTATGTGTTTGTAGTTGTACACCATTGGAGTGTCAGAGCGCATTAGTAAACTACTATGTAAAGTTGTATGCACAGTTTTCTATTATTGCGATCATCATCGAGCTAGTCTACTAGGAGGCCTTAGAGCCATATTTTTTCTGCATATATTTTGATATTATAGGTCACATGGGAATTTGTGTCTCAGACATTGTTTTTGTAAAAACAAACTCTATATGCATTTATCTATCGATGTTTCTTATTTCCTCTATTCTTCTTATTCAATGTGTGATTTTGATTGAAATATATATATGTGTTGCAAATGTTAGTCTAAAACATAATTGGCTAATGCATCAATTAATGTGTTTAGACTTCTAGGAATATCTTTTGATATTGAATGTAATCAAAATGTGATTGGAAAATGCAATCCTTTAAAACCATGCTTAAGATAGTTGGACTTAGTGCTGAATAGATGTTGTTCATATGAAATATTATGAGTCGTGAATCAATTTTTACCATCAAATGGCGAATTCCATGTGAAAGAGAATGAGAAAATAATTAAATCATTGTGTTGTATTAAGTGATATTATTAGTTGAGCAATCGATACAAATCCCTTGTGTTATCACAAAATTAGTACTGATGGCTGCTAAGCAGTTAGACTCTATGTAACTATTTCAGACCAGACTCTTGGCTAAGGATTAGCCTCCCTAACCTGAGAGGGCTCTCTCAAAATAAACTAATGATTTATCTTTAAACACTAAGAGGGCTAACTCTTTTGATGAGAACTTAAATAAACATGATGGTTGGAAATACAACATAACATTTCTTTCATTGGGCTCATGGAGTCAAACACCATTTCAGTAAACTATCAACTACTCATTCATGGAAGTCAAGGCATGTAATGTTTAAACACTCAAAACATTTCTCAAAGAACCTCAACTCATAAGTATACACAGGAAGTCTGAGCACTAGGTGAATTCAGAGTGATTGTATACCTATAGAGCTGTAAAATATGAAGGATAAAACAAAACCACATATATCTTGAGCATTTGAACAAAGTATGAATCTTGAGAAGAAAAAGTAGTCTTTCTATTACTGTAAAAAGTCTTTTACACAAGCCAATATAAACTCTGCTTTTTGCATAAACATCCAACACTCATTACATCAGAGTTTCATCTATATATAGAAAAACATTCTTAACTACTTTGAGCCTCCTCCTCCAGCATGAGGGGAGCTCGATGACTGTCATTAACTACCCCTATCTATTTTTAACAGACTCATTAAATACACTAGGTGTTGAGCTGTAATTACAAAGAGTCCTAATCAAACTTAAACTCTAATTCTATTCTCCTCGTAACATGATTCTTTTCTAGATCTTTAACAGCTATCTCCTTTTAGTTTTGGCCGTGATAGCTGAGATAAGGATGCAAGGAACAAGGTTAGCATTGGATGCTGAATGTGCTGATGGTTCATTGATCATAAGAACAAACCCCTGTTTTTTCGGCCCTTGTCTCCCACCATCCTTCGAAAGTTAAGCGACATGTTCCCAGCTCTTTAATACCCCAAAATTGATGAGCATCACCATATTCCCAAATATGCTGGAAGCCTTGTTGATTGAACAGGTGTATAAGCCCAAATCCTCATATGCATCTCCAACCAAAACCTAACCACCGGTAATAAAGTACCTTTATTAAAGCTATCACTTAAGACAAAATATTTCATCTTTATGGAGAATGCACACTTGTCATTATCTGAATGGCTAGCCTTATGTGGTCTCCTTGATGTTCCTTAGGCGTTTCCTTTGATAATCTGCTGACCTCATCATTAAACTGCTCATTTTCCTCATAAAACAGCACCTACAGCAGTTTCGTAGCGCGCTGCGAAACTGCTGTTTTTTCAAAAACACAGTCTTTAGTGAAGGTCTCAATATTCTCTGTAGATTTTCGTTCATTTTGCAGGTGTCTCTGATCTTCTACCAAAAAGTTTTTTTTTTTTGGATTTAAAGGAGAGTAACTCATGCTGCATATTTGATATGAATTATTTCCACTTGTACAGCTGCTACAAAACTGTTGTTCTGGCTGAAAAATATGTCTTGGGACAGAGTTCATAATTTCTCACAGAAAACGTATTTAGAAAAACTGAAGGAGGTTTTTGTGAACCCATCCGGGCTTAACAAAAACCTCTTTTGGTTTTTTGAAAAACTACTCCAGCGGCCCAGAATCGATCTTTGAAGAATATGTGTAAAACAGGAAATTAAAAACTGCATCTACAGCAGTTTCGTAGCGCGACGTTCAGTCACCCGTTTCTCCCAGCTCATAATCAATTTGAGGAAACTGAAAGAGGCTTTTTTGAATCAGTCCATGTTGAACGAAAACCTCTCTCTGTTTTTTGAAACATTGTTCCTACCGCCCAAAATAAGTCTTTGAAAAAAAGGTGATAAACAGGAAAAGTTTGTTTGTGAAAAACTACACTTACAGCAGTTTTGTAGCGCAAGTTCAACCACAAATTCCTCCCATCTCAGAATGAATTTGAATAAATGTAAAGAGTTTTTTGTGGTGCAGCATGTTAGGAAGACAAACCTCTTTCAGTTTTCAAAATGGAGTTCTCAGCTGCTGAGGAAAGCTTCTGTAAGTTGACTAGTAAAAACAGTTTTTCTCTGTTAAAACAGGCTGCTACAGGGGTTTCGTAGCACGCTGCGAAAACGCTGAGTTGTTCGGAAAATCACAGTTTCAATACCAAACTTCGACTGTCTTGAATGTGCTGTCCACCATTTACCTGTGTGAAAGCCAAAATTCTTGCAAACTGTTCCAGATATCCTGAAGTGTGGTAAATATACTCACTTTATGATAAAAATCTAAAATAAGATTCGTAAGCCTATTATGTCCACCTGTCTTGACCTAGTTGAATCTTAATAGCTTCAGCTGATGTCGTGCATACCTTGTAAACATTAACTTTTGAAAATTCCCGCTCATATTCAAAACTGGTCAATTTAGATGGAATGTTTCGCTCATAAGGTCTACTAGAGTGTTTCACTGTTCTCTACAGGAGCACTGCTGACATGTGAAAAGTTCTTCCATTGAACAGGTTCAAACCATCTACTATCTTGCTCTTCTGGTCCTTGCTACTTAGCAAGCCCTTCCAACAGAGATACCACAGGTTGAAATGACATATTGATAACATCAGGATTAAGGCCAATAGTATCCACCCAAACTTTGTGACTTTGGACAATATCATCACTTACAGCAGTTTCGTAGCGCGCTACGAAACTGCTAAATTATTTGAAACAACTTGCTTTTGACCCGAGATCTTTATCACCCAAACATTTGATTGCCAAAAACTCCCTTACCTTACCCTTTTCCTTTGAAATATTTTTAGTGATAACACCTTGTACACTCACTAAATCGCCATTTGGAGAAGAAACGTTATGAGTAATATGACTACTGACATTAGTATAACCAACATTTTCAAATCAAATTTAATCCAAGATCGATAGAATTAGTGCACCTATAGTGTAGAGCAAGATGCACTGAAAAATGTAGATACTCAGTTACACAACTTGCAACAAATTCAGGTGTAAAATCATGCAAAGTTCATTGGGGCTAAGAAAACAGTTTTTGAGCTGATTGACCAGGAACTTTAGACATTTTGGGGAGGTGACACTTAGGGCTTTGCAAATGGATAATGAAAAAGTGTTCAAGGATGTTGATTGATCTAGTTTTTTGGTCCATTTAGCGCATGTGACAAAATGACCTGTAACGATACTAATTGTAACAACTTGCATATCAACATATAATGCATGAGTAGCAACAATAAGGTAATATGTGAGACTTTGTATCAAACTTCTATTTTGGCCTCAAATCCACCTGTGTATGATCCTCTACGTTTCATCATGTCTCGATGCCTAGATATGGAATATGTCTTACTTAATAAAAGTATAGACCTAATAGGTGGTCATTGAATGGAGTCAATTTATTATTCTAGAGATCATATAAATACTACCTTCCAACTTCATGAAATATTAAAACCATTACATAAAGAAAGGACGATAGAAATTATAGCCAAATTTTCTTTTATTTTGTGTCTCTATCATCAAGCTTGAATAATCCATCTCCATAATGGCATAATTATGAATCATAATTGACAAGAATAATAAACATTGGGAGAGAATCTAATGTTGGCACAAAATTTGAACAAGTTGACTCACTAGAGAAATATAGTACAATTTTGAGAGTCACGCAAAATGGATATATATAACTTCCATTTGAAACTAAATATATTGAACTTCTAAGAAAGTATGTTATGATTCACTATGTGGAAGGTTTAAAGAGAGATTATTCTAGTGGTGGTAATTTCACAAGTATTAAATATAAGAATGTTATAATTAAGGATTTTTCTCTTACAATAGGGTTATCCATATAGTGCTTGATTGAAATTTTAGAAAGAGATTATGAAAATATTAGCACTGTCAATCACATTCTAGACAATAGAAAAGAACTTATAAGAACCCTTGATAATTAAAGCATGTTAAAGTTTTAAACATTATTCCTAACAAAAATTACCTCCATAAAGGAGTTTTTAAATCTCTTAGTTACATCATATTAAGGTTCCATTTCAAATATACTTGTATTCAAATAATGGTGATGTCATACTTATGAATATGGATACATTACAAATTGGTATCAAAGCCACTAGTTACAAAAGTAAGGGATATATGGGTTCACGAGACATGAGTGATGTTGTTCTCATACTATAATAACATTTAGGATGGAAGATAAGACATCAATGGTATTTACCCTCACTATAGTCCAATCTTTAGCTTTTGGAATCTCCTAGAAGAAAATTCATAACAGAAATGCCAAAATGACCCACTTAGAGAAACTTTAGGAAGTCTATCTTCCTCAACCTGTTTTGTTATATAATTTAATACATATTAAGCATTGCAATCAAATAGTACAACAACTACAACCATGAAATATTTTATGAAGTGTAAACCCATGGACATAATTAAACTTGTTGAAAAGAACAATTAAATAATCATGCATAAGAGATAATTATATTGAGTCAACTATTTTGCAATATGGAACACAAGAAGGGTGATCCACTCTCCATCCAACCATAGGCTCAATTACACTACATCCTTTCTCATAGTTGGCCACCCCCAAGCCATATATTTAGGCCATGAAGGAAAAACTAAACTTAGGTATATAGCACATACATTTCAAACCATATTTAGCAAAAAAAGTGATGGTCACTCTCCTCCACACATAGGAATGAATATGAGTGTTTATCATTTCCATTCCTTGACTAGGCCTATTGATATTCACAAACAATAATGTAGATATTCACAACACAAGGGGGTCTTTGTTTGATCGCTGTAGTCCCTTGACCCTCCCTTCTACATTTCTCTCTATGTCACACATAAACAAGACAACTCCCAATCATCAGAGTCATCCAATTGAATGAAAAATCACTATAACACATTCAATTCTTGTTACATAATATTTAACCAGTTATCATGCCAATCTGATTTTCTGAGTGAGAAGGAGAGATGTATGAGAGGTTAATAAAACAAAGAAAAAAGAAAACCTTAATAACCAAGAATAAGAACCCCTTCATTGCTCCTCTTATTTTATAATCACACCTTGACCCTTCATCTTCCCAATATATCATATTCTTAGGAAGAATATACATCACATTAAAGAGAAATATTCACCCAATCTATATCTTTCATCTTAATTCAAGTTTTCCCCCTCCCCAAGGCATCATAAACTATTGGGTGTCCCCTTTCTTTACCTCTATAAATTTTATTAATGAAAAAAACATTGCATCATATATAGTGTTTGACATCATAACATCAATGTTAGAACCCCAAAATTATATGTTCTTAATCACATTACAAAATTTGGGGGAATGAAAGGGGTGTCACAATCACCTCATCCTTTAAGGAACACCATCCTCAATGTTGTACTATCTTTGGAACATTTCTATGTAGAAGAAAGGATATGCCACCTTCACATTTGCAACAATTTCCATGTCCTTAGTTGTCATTTTGAGTAATGTCCCTCATTTTTCACAGTTTATTTACGTCTATACCTCATAACATTCTAACACATTCTTACGTGGTTGTATATTGCTTCAAAAAGCTTCAATAGGACTTAGTTCAACTCATTATTTTCTTGGACACACCCAATGCATTCATTATTTGAATGGGTATGTATATGAATCTTTGACAACTTATTCATTCAAGTATCCCCTTCCTTGCAATCACACACCTTCCAAGTTCAGGCATCCCATTCTCTGCCTCTCAAGGCCCTCCAGTGACAAATTCCTTAGCAAGGATTTTTTATATAGGAAGAGTCTCGAGTCTTAGAAATTCTTACAACCAAGCCATCCCTCTAACTTTATCTAAGTAGCAGGTTCACATTTTTCATATCATAATTCATGGTGATCAATGCATGTCATAGGGTTCTAATGTCACTGCAATGGCCTTGTCCCTATAAAAAGTTCCCTTACATTTAATCATAGTTCATAGGAATTCAAATTTATAAACACAACACCAATGGATGAATGCAAATTTATCCTCAAACCATAGTTTCTGCTAAAACATGAAGATGACAACTAAAAAAAAGTAATATGTAATTCCATTATCAATTATTACATTGGTCGACCTAATATTATAAAACATATATGCCTCGTTGAATTTTCCTCAAGGTACAAAAAAAAAATGGCACATCAATTTCAAAATAAAAGAAACCAAAGGTTATATGATTCATCAAATACAAAAAACACATTGACTATGAAAACTATTGCAGAGAAAAGATTTTGCTATATGTTCCTTTTGAAAAAATCGAGAATGCATTGAAATAAAACTTCCTATCATGGGAATTTTATTATATCTTACATGAAAACATAATAAAAATAAATTAACATAAACTCACATATAACATAAACCCATTAATATGAGGCAATCTAAAAAATTCAATTCAAGAAATCCAAAACAATTCCATAGATCCCACTAATATATGAAAAAACAAAAAAACATTAAACATATTAGCAAAAAATATGATTTGGAAATATAATTTCATTGTTCTCATCACCATGAAAAAAATGAAAAATGAATATTTGATTGCATTTGTCAGAGCATCCATTTCTAATTGAAAATGTGGAATATTGCAAATTAAGAAGAATGCTCAATAGGAACAACTTGAAATTGTCAAAGACATTACAATGAAAAAACGTATGAACATGGAAAAACCATTGTATCTATTCCTAACTAGAGGCACTGAGACTGGAAAAACATTCACAACAAAATTAATATTCCAAATGCCCATACAACTTTATGATACACACCATTCAACCGATTCTCTGAAACCAAATGGGTTTGATACTAGCATACATAGGAAACGTGGCATATAATTTAGATGGTGCAACTATCCATTCCGCATTGCTTATGCCTTTGAACAAGTCTTCCCCTACACCACATAGCAATCAAACATTAGATGTACTTGGAAAACTTTAAAAAGAATTGAGAGTAGTTTCCATTGATGAGGTTTTACTACTAGGAAGACGTTTCTTGTTTTGCATTGAGGAGCGATTGAGAAACATTAAAAATGTCTAGACGAAATGCTTTGGCAATGTTGACATTATATTTTACAATGATCTCTATCAAGCACAACCTATTCTCAAAAAACAACCAATCCCATATGGATTTTGGAAAGAAAATTTAAAATTATTTGAATTGCATGTTACAACATGCCAAATAGATGATAAATTCTTCTCAATATTGAATCGGATGCATACAAACACTCAAACTGAAGATGATATAATATATTTGAACACAAATTTTGTTAGGTCTATACCTATTGATTCTACCTTCCCTTATTGCTTTTATAAAAATAGAAATGTTTCTTTTCAGAAAAAATGTTTCCAATTGTTACCATTAAAGAAATTTTCATCAATGGAATCGACCAAGAAGAAGAAAACTATGACGATTTCCCTTCACATTTACATACAACAACATTGCCTTCACAAATAGTCATGAGATAAAATATGTTAGTTGAGATCTATGCTGGAAAATACAATTCAAAAGATGGTCTTATTAATGGACCAGATGGAATCATTAAAGCCTATAAAAAAACAAACTAATTGGATGTCAAATAATTAAGTTCTTCAATACAAACATAGGGCATTACCAAGCAAGAAATTTGGCTCACTTATATAGTGAAGGCATTTTCAAAGATTGGATCCCCATATTGCGACTAGAAAATGAATAACACCATCAATAAAGACTAGTTATATCCAAATATGAAAATAAATTCCCATTGAATTGGCATGTGCACACACAACACATATATCATAAGGCGCCACGCTAGACAAGCTTACATTTGATCCTACTAGAATACTAACTCATGGATTAGTCTACGCATCCTTGTCCCTTATTAGGAACATGAAATCCTTGTTCTTCTTAAAACATCTATAGAAATAAAACTTCAAAGTTAAGAAAAAGTAGCAGTTGAAATAAATTGTCTATGACAAACTGAAAAATGGTAACTAGATTACAATTATGAATATTTGAACACACACTCATGCATATCAATTATCTCTCTAAACACTCACAACATATGAACATATATCAGCGATGTCCTCAATGACTATGGCTTGATGGACGCTAACATTTTGTGTTTAAAAGAGACACATTTGAAACACGATGTGCTGCAACAAAAGATCAAAACCTTCAGTTTCATATCAATCCATAAAAGATACGGATTTCTCATATGCTTCAAAGAAAACATAAGAATTGTTGAACATGTGCAGTTATAAGAACACAATGTAGAAGAATTGATGGAAAATATTGTTCTTCCTGGAACAAAGGTCACAATTGTCCATGTCTATGCAACGCACTATGCCACATTCCCCATATAATAAATTAAAAAAAAATTATGCAATATGACTATTGGTAAACCAATACTTGTCGTAGGAGATTTAAATCTTAACATGCATCAAAGTAGCAATAGATCAAAGACACTAACAAACTATATGCATATCTACAACCTCCATTTCCTTCTAGATACAAGTAACTATGTGCTCACATAGCTCATTGATCATGTATGGTTTAACATAACACACAATGACAAGATATACAAGCTAGATATATATTGGTGAGATCATGATACAATTTGTCTCATAATGGACCATATACACGCAAATGAATCATAAAATATATTGAACTCTTTCCATATTTACAATTAAATAATTTTTTCCCTCTTTTTCTCCATTTAAGCTTAAATTTATAAATGTTATTGTGAATCATCCATTGCATCCATAAGCAAATAATATTCTAATACAATTTCCTTTCTGCTATAGAAGAAAAATAGATCAAAACTACAAGGACCAAAAACATAAAAGGCAAGTATTGAAAAATACTTTTGGTTCCTTATTTTCATATACAAATTGGTTTCCATGTATCCATTGTCACTAACTACATTTTTTCATAGATTATTGTTTGAAATGCAACAAATACTTTATAAAATTGAGCAACAAAGTAATATATCATCAGAAAAACAAAAAAAAATTGCAAGGCAAGTCAATCTATGCTTATTGCTTATTTGCATTTTTCACATTTGCAATACACATATCAACATTGTCTCCTTGTAATTGAATCTAATTTTATTGATTTGTACACAACCCAAATCCATTGTTAGCCCTTCCAATATCAATTGAGGAACTGAAAATCCATAAATCTCGAAAATTGTTTCATGCGGATGTCACGGTTTTCTACAACACATTTTTGGACAAAGCAACAAAAATGCCTCAAATACTGTGTGTTGATTTAACTGATAAAAAAATGATTGATGATAATCACAATGGTTGTTCCAAGTGACCTCATCCAACAACACAATCAAATGATCTTTCCAGGAAAAGGAATAGAAGTCACAAATTTCCAAATTGTACCAAAAACAAACTATGATTATGGTGACTATGATCACATTTTGTTGCTAGAAAATACAAGCATTGTAATAAAATTTGAACTAGTTTGTACATAATACAAATTTGTTCCCAATGAAACAATAAAACAATTGGGATAAATCATAGAAAATTTCCCAATATGAATAGTTGCAACACTCCTAACAAAAGCTCAAAAAGTTGGAATGCACTATAAACTGCAAATTAGAGATGGAAGATCTGAAGATGATAAGGCATTGGTAACATGCTCACCCTTGCGCCACTCACCATTTAGTCCTATGCATTTTAGCATATTGTTTGTATGTGATGTCAATAATTACATTTTGTTTTGGTACTTTATATCACAACTACAACTATTTGAGAATTTTGTGCTTATCTACAATGAAATGGAACAAAAACTGCAAAATGAAGATATGCCAAATATGCTCTTTAAAAGAATAACAAAATTAAAATACCTCGAGGAAAAAACATTCCATGTAAAAAATGCCACATTCATCACACATTTGAATATAGAGATACAATAAGACCTCAAAAAAGTAATCGAGACAAATCTAGGGAAGTACACATCCATTAATCTATTTATCTTTCATTCAAATTTTTTTTTTTCATTATACATTTGTTGACAACTCTTCTAATCTAATAGGTGCAAGGAATAATTGTGGTTCCAAGTGCATATTCTACACCATTTGAACATGTCTCTAAACTTTACAATTTCCCAATGTCATCATCCACAATGGTATAAGGCATGTCAATATTTTGCATTAAATGCAAACAAAACACCCTTTTTCTCCTTCTATATTTTATCAACTGCATTATAAGAACTCCCGATAACAACACCCTACAATGTTGCCTTAGAAACATGCTAGTTCTAAAGGAACTATTGCTTGAATTAGCTCAAACATCTTACCAAGAATATCTGCAAAAAATAACAACAACAATTTATATGTTGCGCAATTTAGAGATTCATGGTTTTTTAATTCTCAATGGCGACAATGAGATTCTGGATATTGACAACAACAACAAGGAAAATAGAATGAGCCAAAGAAGAGAAATTTGAATGGGAAAAGGAATTTGATTTAGAAGAAGGAAACAAAGAGAAAAATGCAGTTTTCACATGGAAAAGGAGAGATATTAAAGTATATGATGAAGTATCCCTAATATGAATCCATTATAACATTTAGAAGAGGCAATAACTAAGAAATTTCTTTTGTAGAATTAATGGATAGTAGCTTGGACCTTTCTATGACCACATTAAAGTGCATTGGAGGGGGGGACTTTGAGGTACTATTAATAAGGGCAAGAGGATTTTTCCTTATGTTTTCTGAGGTAGGTATCATGGGTACCAAATAATTTGTTTATTTAGAAGAACTTAGTGTTGAGATGATTAGTTAGTTCTCTTGCACTTGAGATGGAGAGACTACCTTGAAAATTTTACATTTCCCTTATTCACCTTAGTTGTACCACAAATTGGCTAGCATATGGTATCAAGAAAGGAAAACTCACAATTGGGTAGGGACAACTTTAGGTACAATATTTGTAGATGGAGTATCTTTCAAGATTAAAAAAAAAAAAAAAAAAAAACCTTTGCTAATTTCCTTTTTCCCTAAAAATGATCCACTCAATTTTTATAGGATACAAATAATTTACCTTAAAAATGGCCCAAATTTTATAGATAAAACTATTTTACATTAAAAACATCAATTATCTATCTATATATATTATATATTATTAATATATTATATTATATTATATAATATATATATATATATATATATATATATATTAAATTTCAACTTCGAATACATTTAAAAAAGGTTTCCAAATATTTTACATTTTCCATGTTATTTATTGAAAATTTTCATTGCAATTGGGTGGATATTTCTCTATCTTAATCAGCTACTTATATTAAATTTCCAACACAAATAGTATATTCATCTCTTCTATAGGAATTTATCACTATTTTGTTACATGATATGATTTACTTTTGAGTATTTCCAATGATATATCATCTTGAAAGTGTGCATGATTGAGTATAGTCCTTTCTCTATTGTTTAGTTATGATATTAAGTTTGTTAATCCCTAGCTCTCTAGTTGAATCATAGGCCAAAATTATTTACCAAAATTGATAACATTGATAAGTTAAAGTTAAGGAAAAAAAAATTTCTTATCTGGCCAAGGATGTTGTTTTTATACCATCAAGTGTTACATGCTCACTAACTTATCTCATTCTAAGATGAGTTATACTATAGGAAATCATGAGCTTCAATGCATTTCTATAATATAATTCATTGGAATGGTAGAACCAAACTCAAGTTATAATGTCTTCTAAAAAAAAAGAATAAATAAATCATATGATATTATACCAACCAAAATTATTTTCATTGAATGTCTAGGACCATGCAATAACTATAGGTTTCGAGGTTAGGCAGGTCTAAGAAGGAAACATAGATAACACAAAAGTTCAGAGCCACTATTTGTGTGCAAAAGCCTTTTCTAGAATATACAAACTACCTTAGCTAATATTATGGATATGGATAACATATAAACAAAATATATGAATCCATTATGTGACTACAGAAATTTTTTTCTAAAAGAGACAAACTAATTGTATGAAACTTTGGATATGGATATTGAGTATCCCACATTGGTGCAATATTATTATAGTAGGGCATCAAAGTAACCATTAAGTACTTGTTATATGGAAAATTCACTTATGGAGGCAAAAATGAACTCCCTAGATCTAGTGGTCTGATCTAGTAAAATAGAGATAAAAGAGATCTATGTTCTCCTTAAAGGGACTAGAATACGGAAAAGAGACCTACCTAGAATTTGTAGTAAGTCCTCTTCTTCTCTCTACTTGTAAGCTCCAATTCTAGGTCCTTGCACTATGAATGGAACCTAAAAATAAGACTAAAACAATCAAGGGAACTACAATATCCACATAGGATAATCCAATATCTCTAATCAATGAGTCAACATGGTGTTAAAATACATAAGTGTCAACATGACACAAGTATAGGAAAACATCATAACTTTTGCATTAATAACTAAAGGAGACACTTAAAACCATATATAGAATTTGACTTTGTAGATGTCTCCCTAATTTTCTTGTCCTTCCTTTCCTCAAAGAAAAACTTCACACTCAACCCTAATGCATAAATGGATTATGACTCCTTAAGCTCAAACTAGTACCATGAGGGCAATAGCAAGCTCCAAAAGGCAATGCAAACTCTATGGGAGGTGATAAACTTATAGGGTGAAAGTCATAGTTTAGGATTTACCAATCTAGGCTTGAGATCCACATATGAGGGAGGATAAGCTTAAGGGATAATAGATAAGGTCTCCAATGTAGGATCAGATAGGAATTTGATATCTCTATCCATGGTAAATAGTTAAAACCACATTAGAAGCTTCTAGAAGGAGAAGATTCAAAAATATTTTTTAATTTCCTGAAAGTATGGAATCACTGCACTTACAGATTAGATAAACATGTGTTGATTAGTTTAGATACTCAGTTATGCAACTTGAAACCAATGCAGATGGACAAGCATGCAAAGTGCGTTAGGGCTAAGAACATGGTTTTTGATACGAACTGGATCCTAAACACTCTCTAAGTTTTCATAAACTCTTTCAAATTATGCCAAAGGATTCAAGTATTAGGAAGATCTATCTATCAGAAGGAATCCTCATAACAGTTGCAATTGTGATCAATAGAGCAACGAGGACCCTCAGTTGAGCACGCAGGCCATTGGCCCATGGTAATGTGTGCTGGCACAAATTGGCAAAACCAGAGGCTAATTCATGAAACGAGGGTAGTTTCTGATACATGATTAATACTAAAATGCTAATCACGTATCGCAGGGTGTCCCCCCTTAGTGAAGGAAAGCCTCAAATTGCCGAGACTTGAAATGGCTATGTAATGCAAAAAAGTAACAAATTCGGTTCTGTGGATTCCACAAAACTAGCAGGATATTGGAAGGCCTCAAGGTAGTAAGCAGTTTTAACCAAGTCCCACCTGATGCCACACACTAAGTGACACGCGTCCTATGGAAGAGAGAGAAAACTGCTCACATCAAATGGGTAAACGTCATGCTACTTACCCGCCCAATATGAATGACGACCATAGGATCTTGGGGGGCAGATTAATGGCAAAGGCACGTCCCAATAAATGACCAGATTTGATAGGTTGTAAAGAAAGATTACATGGGATTTGAAGTCTGATGTGGATGATGAGTTGGCAAAAGATTTCTATTTCATAGGAAATCTTGGAGTAAATAGAAATAATGACCGTTCAAACAATTTCAAGAGAACTGACACTCACCTCGTTATGAAGCAAGTGGCCACCTTCCTATGAAGCATTACACAGTGATGATGATGTGCAATAGGGGAGCTTGAACAGAAAAAGGCAGGAAATCCAGAATGTCAGGAAGGGGAAATGAACCGATAGAAAGCAGACTGGCTTTAAAGCCACAGACTGACAAAGACAAAGTAAGCAGGGAAGCAAAAAAAGCAGGAAAGGGAGTTAGTTAACAACAGAGAGAAGAAGTTGAGCTGACCTGAGGGCAACACCGAGCCAGACAGAACCAGAGAGAGTCAGCGAGTCTATGCACTCTAGAGAAAGCTTGATAGGTTTAAGCGAGCTCCTCGGCATAGGCCTGTCATGTACGAGTTTCAGGTTGGTCTCATACTACTGTGACCGGTAGAGGTCAAGTATTAGTAATGAGAGTTTGTGAACTTGAATCCTATTGATTCATATCTATTGAGTGAGACTCAAATTGAGCTCACTACTATAAAGAAAATATTCTTTGAAAAAATAATAGAGAGGCCACCACTAAATGTTGGATTATGAGACGTAGCCCAGGAGTATTGGGTGAACTCCTTATTAAACTTGTTGTGTTTACATGTTTGCCTATTATGTTTTCTCTAAACTGCTTCAGTGTCTGTGTATTTTTCAATCTCATTGATCCATTGCATAAAATAACATAGGCACATCCATGTACATGAGTCTCTAATACCTTTAATTCTTTGTCCTGGATAAATTCCAGATCAAGTGGTATCATAGCTCTAGGTAACTAAGGTTAGACAAGTTTGTGTTGGATTTTGTTGTTGAGTTCTAACTAGATCAAAGCTTAAACTAGGAGAAGGATAGTTGGTTGAAACTAACCTTGAAATTGGAAGAGTCTATCCTGAGAGGATAATGTTAGAAGAAAGTCCCTTGGAATCAGACCCTCAGTTCATGGATAATTTCAAGACCATGAGAGCCATGGTAGAGGAAAAGTATAGAGAATTTAAGAAAGGTGGAGAGGAAGATTCATCAAAATCCAAACAAGATAAAGGAGCAGAAGAATCTTTCCTCCATGACCACTCTAAAGGCAAAGGGAAAGAAGAAAGACTTACCACACCTCCTAGTAGTGCTAAAAACAAAAAGAAGACATCTTTTATTAAATTAGATGTTAAATTTGATTTACCAATATATGATGGAGAGTTGAATGCAGAGAAGCTAGATAATTGGACTAGATAGATTGATGTTTATTGCAGAGTGCAGAGAATTGATTCAGGCAGTAGTAAGATTCTGCTGGCAAGCCTATGCCTTGGAGGCACTTCCTTGGTATTGTGGGAAGGCAGGACACAAGCTGACATGAAGAATCATGGTAAGATTCTTTCTGTCTAGAGTGAATTTGTTTCTGCAATTAAAAAGAAATTCTATCCACTAGCCTATATGCAGCACGCCATTATGAGCTGGCAAACTCTTTGCCAATTGAAAGGGCAAAGTGTACACAGTTACACTCAAGAATTTAGGAAAAGTGCTTTGATTCTAGGAATTTCTTTAGACTCACATGAAACTCTACTGAAGTATATAGGTGGTCTACACAGCTACTTAAGACACACAATTCTCATGTTTAATCCCACTAGCATAGATGAGGTATTTGTTCAAGCTACACATCTAGAGGCTAGAGGAACGAATGTCAACCCAGAAGTTGGGGGATCATCAGAACCAACTGCAAGCAATAATAAGGAGAAACGAAAATAGAAATGGAAAGAGAGGAAGGCCAATATTATACAAAAGACCAAGTCTTCATGCACTCACTGTAACCCCAAGAAGTACGAGGGCAAGAAGAAGAAGATTTTTGCAGCTATTCAAAAGGATTTGGGGTTAGACTCAGGAGATGAAACAACAATCACAGCCAAAGGTATAAAAGGTAAAAATTCTTAAGCGTCTACTAGTAATTCTACACTATCTACTGATAATGAAGAAAATGAGAGAAAGGGACATGAGCTGTTTCATATTAGAGTTGTTTCTAAGCATCAAAAGATTGATACTTTGTTTAATAGTGGCTCACAAGTAAATTTAATTTCTGAAGCAATTGTAAAGAATTTGGGATTACTAACCACACCTCACAGAAATCCATATCCATTAGGTTGGTCATGTGATAAAGCATAGCTACAAGTGACTAGACAATGTAAACTTAGGTTTTGTTTTGGGTCAGCATTTGTAGAGGAGGTTGAGTTAGATATAATTCCTTTGGATATATGTGGGATTGTTTTAGGAAGTCCTTACTTGTATGATAGAAAAGCTATTTTCTATATAGTTGAGAACAAGTATCAACTTGTTAAAGATGGAATCGAATATACTGTAAGAGCTCATAAACTCAAGAATAATTATACTCTCATAAACTCAGGGTAGATGAAAAGAATTGTAAATTCATGCAAACAATTTTTACTGATGGTTGTAATGGAAAAGAAACCTGATAAAACCCATGTATTTGAGGGTTGTAATGCTAAACAGAAAGCTAATTTAGAAAAGTTTGTTTCAAAATATGATATATTGTTTCAAGAACCTAAAGGTCTTCCACCCAAAAATGAAATAGTATATGATATTAATTTGCAACAAGATGCTCCATTGCCTAACATCGAAATGTACAAGTTGTCCGCTTTAGAGAATGCAGAAATCAAGAAGCAGGTATAGGAGCTACTCAAGAAGGGGTTCATCAGACCTAGCACATCACCATGTGGGTCTCCAATTGTCTTGGTGAGAAAGAAAGATGGCTCATGGAGAATGTGCATTGAATACCGAGCACTGAATAAGATAAAGATCAAAAATCGTTATCCCCTTCCTCACATTGAGGATCTATAGGATCAATTAAAGGAAGTTATTTATTTTTCCAAGTTGGACTTGCATAGTGGCTATCACGGAGTTAGAGTTGCAAAGCAAGATGCATGCAAGACTGCTTTCAAAACAAAGCAGGGATTGTATGAGTGGATGGTTATGCCTTTTGGCTTAACTAATGCTCCTGCTACTTTCATGAGAATAATGAATGATGTACTCAGACCTTTTATTGATGA
>APFE031288212.1:212350-252181 GCA_000404065.3 Pinus taeda | reverse complement strand
TTTAAAGCATGTCAAGCAAACTCTAGATGTTTTGAAAAAAGAAAATATTTATGTTAAGCTCTCAAAATGTGAATTTGGAAAAACATCTTTGAATTATTTGGGTCATATTGTACGGGGTGGTGAATTGAAGATAGATCCCTCTAAGTTTGCAGTCATTGTAAACTGGCCTAAACCCAAATCTGCTATAGAAGTTACAAGCTTCTTAGGAGCATAACAGTATTGGAGAAAGGTTATTTCTAACTTTTCCTTAATTGCCGGTCCCTTACATGCTTTAACAGGATTGAACAAGGTGTTTCAGTGGGGACACAAATAGCAGAAAGCCTTCGACACCTTAAAAGAAAAGATTAGCACATCACTAGTACTAGCACTGCCCAATCTTCAAAGACAATTTGAGATTGAAATGGATGCCAGTGACTATGCCATGGGAGCAGTGTTGATGCAGCCTGGTAAACCCATATGTTATCATTTTGAGACATTTAATTCTGCAGTAGTTAATTATCCCACATATGATAAATAATTGTATGCATTAGTACAGAATGTGAAAAGGTGGAAACATTATTTGATGGGAAAAGAGACAGTCATACATACTGACCATCAGTCACTTCAATATTTTCACTCACAAACTAAGTTGCAACAATCAAGACACTATAGGTGGATGGGTTTTCTACCACAGTTTCATCTTGTCATCAGATATAAAAAGGGCATCCACAATAAAGTTGCAGATATGTTGTCCAGACCAATTATAACTACATCCACTATACTTAAGCACAATTCACTATTGCATGAAAGCTACATTGAACAGTATGCTCAGGATAGGGATTTTAAAGATGTATATGCAACTTTAAGTCTCAAGTAGAAGAATTGGATTATCATGTTAAGGACCAACCCTTGTATCATTTGGGAAAGTTATGCATTCCTCAGATAGAAAGAGTAAAGATAATTTGAGAGGCACACCCTTCTCTAATATCAGGTCACTTTCGTGTAAGTAAAATAGTTGCACAACTGCAAATATTTTGTTATTGGCCAAAAATGAATGAGACAATTTCTAGATATGTAAGAGGGTGTGTTAGAGTTAGTCTGGTCAGCCCTCCATCAGAGATCAAAACTCTTTCTGCATTTCATTTTTAGGTGTCTCTCTCCATTCACTCCAGCTGCATTCCGCTAGGGGCATGCCATAATCTGATGGAAAAGGTCTTGTTAGTCATTTCCCCTCATGTCAAGCACCTGTTGGCTTAGGTCATTTCATCAATGTTCACTAAAGTCCGTGACAGTCAATGTTTGATCCTTTAATGGACATGAGTCATTTTCAGTAATTAGGTCTAGGGATTAGTCAATTTGGTCTTCAACCATGTCCAATAAAGCCATGCAGGCTAGAGGGAGGCCCTTACAAAGTTATGATTCAAAGAGTTTCATCATCATGTTGACAGACTACGATTGTTCTTCAAAACTCTGTTTTGAAGAAAAGTCAAACAGTGTGTCATTTGTGATAATTTTCAAAAAAGTCTCCATTTGATCTCTTCAGGCACAATCATGGTTTCTGTGGCCAAATGCCCTGTCATACAACCCCTACAAAAAGAGCTGAAAATCTCATCATTCTAGCTAAAAATTCAAAGGGAAAAGTGAAATTCAATGTTGAATTAAATCAGTGAAGAGTGCCAAAAGAAAACATTAGCAAAGTGGGTTTTTGGAAGAAGAAAAAATTTAACCCATGACTCCAAAAGTCTTTAAAAATGATTTCTACAAGGAACATAATCATTTTGCATACCAAGGTGGAGAGAAAGCATTTAAAGGTGATTAAGACAAGCTAGCACGCATTTGAGTGAAGTTTGGAGTTGTTTTCAGGAACGTGGCATACACACAGAGGGGAGCGGCGCACATAGAGGGCACGACGCATAGAGCGTGACCCCGTAGTAGTAAAAATACAAGGGCACGACGCATATACCGAGCGCGACGCACTGGGTTTTCTGTGTGGCGCACACCCACAAAGGCCCGAAATTGTTCCCAATTGCATCAAATCTTTTGGAATTCCTTCCAATTGCTAGGTAGGGTCTATCTCTTGGCTTTCTCATCAAATTTTGTGGATAGATGATGGTTATGGCCATTTATAATTGCAACAAAAAACGCCTAAACCCTACCACTTGAAATCACCAAAGCTATTTCTTTAGGGTTGCAAACTTTTTGTGTGGAGGCCAAGGTTCTTCCTCCCTCTCATTTTTCCCCTTCTCTCCATTTTTCCCTTCCCCCCTATCCCATTTTTTCCTATTTCCCTTATTCCATTTTTCCCTATTTTCCCTACCCTAAAACATTACTAAACCCCTATTCCCTATCCCCTCCACTCATTTGTCAACTATAAAACCCCAAAACCCTACCTTATCAAATCTCCAAACCCTCCTACATATCCCTAAATAAAACTTCTCCCCATAACCCCTATTCCCATCATATTATTCCCTTCCTAACACTCACTTTTGTATTTTTCCCCTTGGTGGCAGAGATCATAACAACACCTAGTTTCCTACCATCATCAAAAGGCAGTCCAAACACAGTACCCATACAGCAGTCATGGCATCTCAACATTCATCGGAGTATGAGATGGAGACCCAAAGTGATTCATCCTCGGAAGAACAGGCTCCCCGGAGACATCACAAAAGTGGCAAACATGTTAGGGATGAGCCAACCACCCTCACAGAATTACATGCCTGCCCTCTTGCCATGTCATGCTTCCAGCATCTATCATGTTTTGAATTTTGTCAAAGGGTGGCTAACATTTGAGTTCATCCTGAGTTGGCCCATCTTTTTGTGCTCCACTTACATGGAGATCACTCTATCTTGGCCGGGGTCACCCTCACACTGATACCCGAAACTATCTCATTAGCAACCGGCATACCAAATGTTGGAGAACAGTGACACAAGAATAGAAGGTGGATAGGCAAAATTATGAGCCTTCATTAAGGCCAGTTTCTTGAGGTAGCTCCAAAGAGTCTTTCCATTTAGATACTTGAAAGATGAATATGCTCTACTGATGAAATTGATCATGAAGTATTTCAGCTGTGAGGGGAGGTTCTCTCATCTGTATGCCTATCACATTAGTTTGCTCATGCACTTTACCAGGGTACGGATGATGAACCCATATTTCATTTGCAGGAACATAGAGAGGATGAACACCTTCATGCAGCATAAGATCCCTCAGCAGCAACTTAACAGTGTTTATCACTTTGCTCTTATCCGGATTTTGGTGGATCATCAGTTGGGATTGTAGGGAATTACTTGGGATGACTTCATCTCCCGTGACCTCCTTAGCACTTCACAGGTATTATCGAAGGCTGAGCATGAGATAGGTGGTCCTTCTCATCAGTATGAGCGCCATGAGACCACTATTATGCCAGTGTTCATCACCTATCAGAGAGGAAATAAACATTTGTTTGCAGCAGCAAAGTGAGTGTTATCTCCACCCGAGGTGGAAGGGGCCTCACCTCTGACATCGGCAACACAGGTACAGGACAAGGGCAAGAGGCACATGCATGACGAGGGGCCATTAGGTGAACAAGAGGCTGACTTTAGCCTCATTCACAATGATGATGTAGATGTTGATAGTGCCAAACTTAGGAGGACCATCCAAGAGAAGAAAATGGAGATCCAAGACTTGTAACTCAATTTTGAGAGGGCCAAATGGAATATCAGGTATTTGGAGCAGAGGAACAAGCAGCGTGAGGACCAGCATGAGATCATGGAGCTGCAAAACATCCGTGAGAATCGCCAAGCTGCCCAGCATAGGAGGATTGAGCTCACTCCATTAGAGCAAGAGATTAACAATGACCGAGAGTCTTGGCTTGAGCGGATCAACATCCAGCTTGAGAGACTACTAGAGAAGGCCGACAAGGACAAAAACATGTTGAGGTAGATGGGTTATCACTACAGGGCATGGAACATGAGTTCAAAGGCTCAGATAAGGAGTTTGAAGGCAAAATTGAGCAAGGCAACAAAGAGGCAAAAGAGGAAAAAAGAGGAAGATCGGCTAGAAATCTTGGCTGAAGCCTTTGTGGTCCAGTATAGCACGTCATAGAGGATCTCCAGCCCAAATTTCAAGAAATTTGGGGCAATTTTGGTCACATCACAAATTTTTGGGCACGATACAGGTTTTTTCTCACTATGCGCCGCGCCACTGGCGTGGTGCTTAAGATTGGGAGCTCCAAATCAAGAATGGTTTTCATTTTTGGATTTAGCATGAAAGATAATGACTGTTGGTGCATGGAAAAGATGTTTGGGCAAGTTTTGAGTCCCCAGGAGGTCAAAAACACTCAAAAAATGACCCCTTTGCCCCTATTTTGACACATAGGAAGAAATCTTGGGAGATTGAAGTTTTGGAGGGGAAAATGAGCACCAAATTTAGAAATTCTACTTGGGTTGGAAAGTAGACAGGCTAGGATTTCCAAAAAGCACACTTGGGCACAATTTGGACTCCTGCAGGTACCTAAAAACAACCTCCAAAGTGGCGCGGCGCATATAGATTTGGGCGCGGTGCACATAGAGAAAAAGACCAAAATCACTTCCGCTTCGCGACATTTCGTTTCGTGACTTTCTCCAAGTGGGCCCGCTCATCTACAATACACTTGTTTCGGCACCTAAGCCAAAATTTAAAGTATTTCCACTAAAGGTTGGCTTCTATCCAAGTGGCAAAGGAAGGTGAGCAGTCACCCAAGCCATTTGTCATTTTTGTAACGTCGCACCTGTAACTAATGGTTGGCTTTCCACTTCCACTTTGTAATGATTTGAAAAACTCCCTAACTCTTGGTTGTTCTATTTCCTCATTGCATAGTCTATTTATTGTATGCAAACCATTTGAAAAGGGTTGGTTGGTTGTAATTTCTAGGAGACTGTGGGAGAGAAACTCAGTTCTTCATTGTATATTTTGATAGAGGATTAATGAAAGGTAGCGGCTCTGTTTCATGAGATTCTTCTGGTGTGAGTGTAGCAAATGTGTTCTCTTTATGCTTCATATGTATTTCGTTATGTTTCACAGTTCATTCATATTCATTTCCAGTGAAATTTTCTAAGTAAGATAAAGTAGAATTCATGTTTATTGCTCTACCTATGGGAAAGTTTCACGTTCTGTGTTCTTCTTATGTTGAAAAGGATTCTTGTGTTTAGGCCCTTTTCACCCTCCTAAACAATCTTTTCATTTCGCATGATTTCAAATTTAATTGCTAGACTTTCTGCCTATCTTGCCTCACGAAGTAATATGTTCCTTTGTGTTAAATTCTCTACTCATGCTATTCGTTGGTCCCATACATCCCAGAAACTCAGTCATTTATCAAAAATTTCTTATTCTTTCCATATTTATTTACCTAGCCTAAAATCAATATTTCACTGTAAGTAATCTCAGATCATATTGTTTATCTATTCACTGAGCTTGACTCGGAGAGAGCCCTCTCCTGTTCTGGTAGGGCTAGCTACTAGACTGAGCGTGGTTTGTGGTTACCCTGAATTTTTCCTTCCTTCATCCTAAGGCAGATTTATGTGCTAACATAGTGGAAACCATATTGGGGAACGAAATCACTCCCCTTACTTCTTCATAATTCTAAGCTTCCGGATGATAATTTTAGGATTTGATAGGCTGACTGAGCTGGTTGTGTCCTTTGATTGTTTTCAATAGCATGCTAGCTTCTAGAAGATATACCAGAGCTAATCCAAATCCAAATCCTCTGAACATCTATGAAAATCCCAATTTGATTCCAAGAATTCATCGTCAAGAGAGCTATATATCTCTCGTGTTCAAATCCCATTCATGCCCTGACATTTTTGAGTATCTTGAAGAGCTAGATTTTTATGAGCAGTTTGAAATATCATTGTTCGAGACCAAATCCGAAAGGGAGGTTGACTCTACTGTCCCCAATCTGCAGTTCCTTGTAGACTTGGGAATGGAAAGGGCTACCGTTCAATTGATAATTACATTGTAGCACAGCTTCCAACTCTGATTTCTAGTCCCCTACAGATTGTGCACTCTCCTCCAACACCTCCAAGGCCAAACCCACCAAGAGGGATGGCTGCTCGTTTTTCACCCCTTGTTCTGCCTCAAGTTTTAGATGATATTCACGTATATTATCAAAGAAAAATCTTGTTTTTTAATGGCACTCCTAACAACATTACTGCTCAGCAACATGTGGGCAGAATGGCAGATTTCTATGAACTTCACGAGATTGATGCAGAGAATGTGGCAATGAGACTCTTTGTACAGACGTTTGCAGGTGAAGTGAGGAAATGGTTCAGAGGTTTACCGGATGCACGTATCGCTACCTTGGCTGACCTACAAAGACAATTTTTAAACCGCTGGGAAGTGAAAAAGAATCCTCTCCAAATTCTATCTGAATATGAGCAAATCAAATGAAACACTAGTGAGTCATTCCAAAACTATTGCATTAGATTCAATTCAGTTTATAATGAAATTCCCAATCATCTAAGGCCACCTGTGGGGCTAACTATGGTGAAGTTCCCGGATGGTTTTGATGCTGACATGGCTTATCAATTAAGAGAGAGAGAACCGACCACAATGGAAGACATGCAGAAGATAGCGGTCAGCATCGAAGCAAATCTACTGACCAAGAGAGCTAGAGCAAAGGCACAGAAGAAGGTCACCATAAAAGAAGAATCTTCCTCAGTAGATCAATTACTTCGAAAGGTAGAGTAGATTCTTGAGAGGGTGAAACTTGACAAACCTGAGCCGTAAGTTAGAAATCCTAACTTTTACGGCTAGCAACATCCACAATATAGAATAAGGCAGAGAGATCAGTGAGCCAGAGAGCAGGCAGCAGAGCAGCCGGTACAGCCACCTTTGCAGCAAAATTTTGTGCATGGACCAGAATCAAATGAGGACGGGAATGTAATGGGTGAAGAAAACCACCTCTTTACTCCTGATGATTTGCCTATTTCTCTCACTGAGGATGAGGAGTATGCAGAAAGTTTGGCTGTACACAAAGATGTAGATTTCATTCTAGCAAATGACACCGTCTTGGAGGAAGAATCAGATGAGTACCAAAGAGGCTATATGAATGCTCTGTCTGCCCAGCGACAGCGATATTCACTTAGAAATAGAGATGTGCCGGCTAAACCAATTCAGAAGAGGAAGGACAGTGAGAAATCAAAGAATGATTCATTAGTTACACAAAGGAAAGGAAAGGAAAGGAGGTAGTTGGTCCAGATAGCAGCAAATCACCATTAGCAGAACAATCAAATCAGCCAATTGCATCGAAAGATAAGGAAAGGAAAGAAATCCCAGTCAAAGAGGTAGAAAGGATTCCCGCTTTTAATTTAGAGAATGAGATTTCTAAATTGAAAGTATCCATTCCCTTGACTGGATAATGAGGAACAACAGTTATAGAGGGAAAGTATCTGAAATGTTGAATTTTGACACAATGTCCGACATGGTGAATGTCGAAGATGATCAACCCGAAATGATTTTTGGGCCAACATCGAATGGTGAGTCTCCTGACAGTGATGTTCCACCTTTTTATATCAATTTAAGATTGCATGATTTTGTGTTACATAATGTCATGTTCGATTCCAGAGCTTCTCACAATCTCATGCCCAAGGCTATCATGGATAAGCTGGGCCTGGACATCACTCGACAATACCATGATCTCTATTCTTTTGATTGTAGCAGAGTAAGATGTATCAGGCTCATCAAAGACTTGGTTGTGAGTCTAGATCAACTCCCAGTGAAGAATGTTTTGATGGATGATTTTGCAGCAGATATTCCTCCCAGGTTTGGCATGCTTCTTTCCAGGTCTTGGGTAGCGAAATTGAAAGGGACACTACAACTAGATTTCTCCTCTGCAACGATTCTGGTGTTTGGCCAAATGAGGAAATTGTATCAGGAACAAAAAATGAAATACATGATTACAAGCAAGGAGAAACCATCCGATTAATTATGTACATACAGATTTAGAGTCTTTTGTTTTGTATTTTGATAGTTTCAATGATATCGATAGTCAGTTAGTAGAAGCAGATGATATTCTAGAAATAACAGAAAATTTCAGAGGATTTTTAAAGAAAGAAGAAAAAGAACAGTAGAACACTGTTGATCGATCAGCTAAAAGTAATGGACAGCAAGCAGACAAAGCACAACAAACAGATTTCCAGCACTTTCAAGAGGAGGAAGAAGGTTTGTGGACCATGGATTTCGATGGAGCAGTGGGAAATGATGGCGCTAGAATTGGAATTTGGGTACGCAGTCCTTTCTTCACCCCGAACAAAGTGCCTAGTAACGTGCAGATATGCTCTTACAAGTTGGCTTTTGATTGTTCAAATAATGAAGCTGAGTATGACGCTCTAGTTGCTAGCCTAAAAATTCTAAGAAAGCTGAATGCTCAGAGGATTTCAGTATATGGCGACTCCAAATTGGTAATTAAGCAGGTCAGAGGCGAATATTAAGAAAAGCATCCTCGGATGCAGGCTTACCATAATGTAGTCCTAGACATCCTAAAATTATTTTCAGAATACACCTTGACATGTGTGCCTCGTATACAAAATAGTACCGCTGATGCTCTTGCTAAGGCAGCAAGTAGTTTTAAAAGCCCAATGAACTCCAACAATAAATTTGAAATCCATGTCAAGCATCGTCTGACAGTCCCGGGCAATCAGAGATATTGGCAATTTTTCCAAGATGATGAGGAGATTGATGATTTTCTGCAAAACAAAGGTAAGTTCAAAGAAACCTCAATTGATGTGGAAAATGATGATGGTAAAGATAATGGTACAGATGATGTGCAGATCAATGAAATGGACATGTTGCAGCTAAAGAATAACATTATTCCTAAAGGCTTGATACCTTTAGAAGAACTCTTTGATCAAGATGATGTAGCCCGCAAACCAACCTCGTAGCCAACAGAGAAGGGTGTGGAAGAGGTCAATGTCGGAACAACTGCTAATCCTAAATTGGTAAAATTGTCTAAAGCATTGCCACAAAAGATAAAGGACAAATATATCAGTTTGTTGTCTTCATTTGCAGATATGTTTGCTTGGGACTATTCTAACTTAAAGACATATGATACCAATATAATTTAGCACACTATACCCATCAAGCCAAATCAGAAACCTTTCAGACAGAAGTTGAGAAGGCTAAATCCAAAGCTGCTGCCATCAATTGAAAAGGAAATAAACAGGTTGTACAAATCAGGAATCATTGTTCCCATCATATTTTCGGATTGGATCTCTAATCTTGTGCTTGTACGAAAGAAGACAGGTGAGATTCGCTTGTGCATTGATTTTAGAAATCTCAATAAAGTTTCATTGAAAAACAACTATCCTCTGCCTAAAATGGACCATATACTTCAGCGAGTAGTGGGAGCATCTCGTATGTCACTGCTTGATGGTTATTCCAGATATAACCAAGTTTATGTCCATGAAGATGACCGAGACAAGACAACATTCACCACTCCATGGGAAACCTTTCATTACACTAAAATGCCTTTCAGTTTGAAGAACGTTGGTACCACATTTCAGCGTGTAATGGACTTGGCTTTCGCAAATGAGAAGGATGTATTTCTGGTGGTGTACTTGGATGATTTGACGGTGTTTTCCAAATCTGATGAAGAGCACATGTACCATCTAAAAATTGTCTTTCAAAAGTGCAAAAAATACGGCTTGTCACTGAATCCGAAAAAGAGCTTGTTTGCCATGGAGGAAGGCAAACTACCCGGGCACAT
The DNA here is from genome assembly GCA_000404065.3 of Pinus taeda. Lineage (NCBI taxonomy): Eukaryota > Viridiplantae > Streptophyta > Pinopsida > Pinales > Pinaceae > Pinus > Pinus taeda. The sequence goes on along the minus strand of APFE031288212.1, from coordinate 242,483 downwards.
TATCTCAAAAGATGGCATTCGTATTGACCCAGCACGTATACAAGCGATTCAACAAAATGATCTGCCCTGGAATAAGAAAGAGATTCAATCTTTCAATGGTAAAATGAATTTTCTACGCCGCTTTGTACCTAATCTTGTTGAGCACCAAAGAGAGATCACAAACATGCTTAAGAAGGACAGCGAAGTGAAATGGACGGAGCAGGCTGTAAAATCTTTCAATTTAGTCAAATTGGCTCTTTCTTCAGCTCCAGTTCTAGTCAGCCCGGACTACACTCAGGATTTCATATTGCTTTCATTCGCTTCGGAGCATACTATGGCAGCTGTGTTATTGCAGAAAAGAGATGATCACGAAAGACCCATTGCATTCTTCAACAGAGCTATAAGAGATGTAGCCTTAAAATACAACATCATTGAGAAGCAAGCACTTGCACTTGTGAAAGTATTGAAATATTTTCGGGTATACATTCTGCATTCTCATATTTTGGCTTATGTTCCTAATACTGTTGTTAAAGATGTTTTAGTGCAGACTGATGTGGAAGGAAGATGAGGCAAGTGGATTGCAGCCTTGCTAGAATATGATGTGGAAATAAATCCCACAAAGCTTGTTAAAGGACAGGGATTGGCAAAGTTAATGGCTGAATCAAACTTGCACGCCTTGGACATAAATCCGATCGCTGCTATGTCCGATGAGAATGAGGAACGATCGTTAATTCCGGTATCTGAAATGTTTTCTCTTTCTCCGTGGTATTCAAATATCATATATGTTCTTAAAAATTTGTCACCGTCGCCCGGCATGACTAGAAACAAAGCGAGAACACTCAAATTGAAGGCTGCCAAGTTTTGCATTCTAAATTTTGCACTGTATTGGAAAGAACTCGGTGGCGTTCTATTAAATTGCTTGGTGGAAAAGGAAGCAAAGAAGGTCATGGAGGAGTTCCACCAAGGAGACTGTCATGGTCACCTTTTCTGGAAATCAACAGCAAATAAAATTCTGAGAGTAGGGTACTATTGGCCAACATTGTTTGCTGATGTATATAAGATGGTCAAGAGCTGTCATAAGTGTCATATTTTTGAAGGAAGGCAGAAGTTATAGCCTTTACCACTTAAGCCTATTGAGGTGAGTGCCCCTTTCCAACAATGGGGGTTGGATTTCATTGGTGAAATTCATCCTGCTTCTTCCGGTCAGCACAGATGGATCCTCACAGCAACAGATTATTTCACGAAATAGATTGAGGCAGTTCCCACCAGACAAGCTACATATGTGGGAATCATTTCATTCCTTGAAAATAACATCTTGTCTCGCTTTGGTTGCCCGAATAAGTTAATCACTGATAACGCAACAGCTTTCAAATGAAAAAGGATGGTAGAGTTTTGTCATGAATATCACATCATTTTGGGTCACTCAACTGCCTATCATCCGTAAGGCAATGGATTGGCAGAGTCTTTGAATAAATCATTGTTCAACATCATCAAGAAGCTGCTGGAAATAAATAAGAAGAGTTGGCATAAGAGGTTGGTCAATGCACTTTGGGCAGATCGGGTCAGTCAAAAGAAATCCATTGGCACGTCACCTTTTGAGCTTGTTTATGGAGTTGATACAGTGTTTCCTACCTCTCTTGCAGCCCCGGTAGTGAAGCTTCTTCAGGAGGTCGGCAGTGAAGACAATCCTATGCAGAGAAGGTTGAATCAAATGGTCCACTTGCAGCAGACCAGAGAATAAGTCTTCTAGATCACATCCAAGTTGCAGGAGAAGATTAAGAAAATTTATCACAGAAAAGCAAAGGCGGACAAATTTCAATTGGATGATTTGGTGCTGAAGTGGGATGTAAGGAATGAGGAAAAAGGTAAGCACGACAAGTTCAAGAATCTCTGGAAAGGTCCCTTCAAGATTGCAGCATATCGGGGTCAGAATGCCTTTCTTCTGAAGGAAATGAACGGGGAAGATTGTCCAGGAGGGCTTATCAATGGTCGGCTACTCAAGCGGTACCATTTTTGAGTTATTAATGTTGCTTCCACTATCACTATAAATACCATTTATTTCAGTTGATTAGAGTTTGTCAAGTTAGTCTTCAAAGTCATTTCAATGTCAAATTTGAGTCAGCTTTTTGGTCATTATAGTTTCATAAATGAGTCAGTGTCTTGTTTCGTTTGTCGAAATAATGACTCCATAGCCCAATGGACGAAGGCACTGTCTAGCTCTTCCAGAGATCTGTTATTCTTGGCACTTCCAAGGAGATGCCATCCCCCATTGGAGCCAATGTTAGAGTCGGTCTGGTCAGCCCTCCGTCAGAGAACAAAACTCTTTCTGCATTTCATTTTTAGGTGTCTCGCTCCATTCACTCCAGCTGCATTCTGCTAGGGGCATGCCATAATCTGACAGAAAAGTTCTTGTTAGTCATTTCTCCTCATGTCTGGCACCTGCTGGCTTAGGTCTTTTCATCAATGTTCACTAAAGTCCATGACAGTCAATGTTCGATCCTTTAATGGACATGAGTCATTTTTAGTGATTAGGTCTAGGGATTAGTCAATTTGGTCTTCAACCATGTCCAATAAAGCCATGTAGGCCAAAGGGAGGCCCTTACAAGGTTATGATTCAAAGAGTTTCATCGTCATGTTGACAGACTTCAACTGTTCTTCAAAACTCTGTTTTGAAGAAAAGTCAAACAGTGTATCATTTGTGATAATTTTCAAAAAAGTCCCCAGTTGATCTCTTCAGGCACAGCCATGGTTTCCGTGGCCAAATGCCCTGTCATACAACCCCTACAAAAGAGCTGAAAATTTCATCATTATAGCTAAAAATTCAAAGGGAAAAGTGAAATTTAGTGTTGAATTAAATCAGTGAAAAGTGCCAAAACAAAACATTAGCAAAGTGGGTTTTTGGAAGAAGCAAAAATTTAACCCATGACTCCAAAAATCTTTATAAAGGATTTCTACAAGAAACATAATCATTTTGCATACCAAGGTGGAGAGAAATCATTTCAAGGTGATTAAGACAAGCTAGCATGCGTTTGAGTGAAGTTTGGAGTCATTTTCAGGAGTGCGGCGCACACACATAGGGGTGCGGCGCACATAGAGGGCACGACGCATAGAGCTTGACCCCGTAGTAGTAAAAATACCAAGGCGTGACGCATATACCAAGCACAACGCACTAGGTTTGCTGCGCAGCACACACCCACATAGGCCCGAAATTATTTCCAATTGCATCAAATATTTTGGAATTCCTTCCAATTGCCATGTAGGGTCTATCTCTTGGCTTGCTCATCAAATTTTGTGGATAGGATGATAGTTATGGCTGTTTATAATTGCATTAAAAAATACCTAAACCCTACCACTTGAAATCACCAAAGCTATTGCTTTAGGGTTGCAAACTTGTTGTGTGGAGGCCAAGGTTCTTCCTCCCTCTCATTTTTTTCCCTTCTCTCCATTTTTCCCTTCCCCCCTATCCCATTTTTTCCTATTTCCACTATTCCATTTTTCCCTATTTTTGCTACTCTAAAAAATTACTAAACCCCTATTCCCTATCCCCTCCACTCATTTTTCAACTATAAAACCCCAAAACCCTACCTTATCAAAACCCCAAAACCCTACCTTATCAAATCCCCAAACCCTCCTACATATCCCTAAACAAAACATCTTGCCATAACCCCTATTCCCATCATATTATTCCCTTCCTAACACTCCCTTTCGTATTGTTCCCCTTGGTGCCAAAGATCATAACAACACCTAGTTTCCTACCATCATCAAAAGGCAATCCAAACACAGTACCCATACAACAGTCATGGCATCTCAGCATTCATCAGAGTATGAGATGGAGACCCAAAGTGATTCATCCTCGGAAGAAAAGGCTCCCCAGAGACATAAAAAAAGTGGCAAACATGTTAGGGATGAGCCAACCACCCTCACAAAATTACAGGCTTTCCCTCTTGCCATGTCATGCTTCCATCATCTATCATGTTTTGAATCTTGTCAAAGGGTGGCTAATGTTCGAGTTCGTCATGAGTTGGCCCATATTTTTGTGCTTCACTTACATGGAGGTCACTCTATCTTGGCCGGGTTCACCTTCACACTGGCACCCGAAACTATCTCATTAGCAACCGACATACCAAATTTTGAAGAACAGTGGCACAAGAAACAGAAGGTGGATAAGCAGCATTATGAGCCTTAGATTAAGGCTAGTTTCTTGAGGCAGCTCCAAAGAGTCTTTCCATTCAGATACTTGAAAGATGAATATGCTCCACTCATGAAATTGATCATGAAGTGTTTTAGCTGTGAGGGGAGGTTCTCTCGTCTGTATGCCTATCACATCAGATTGCTCATGCACTTTACCAGGGTACAGATGATGAACATCCCATATTTCATTTGTAGGAACATAGAGAGGATGAACACCTTCATGCAGCATAAGACCCCTCAACAACAACTTAACAGTGTTTATCATTTTTCTCTTATCCGGATTTTGGTGGATCATCAGTTGGGATTACAAGGCATTACTTGGGATGAATTCATCTCCCGTGACCTCTTCATCACTTCACAGGTATTATCAGTATGAGTGCCATGAGACCACTACTATGCCAGTGTTCATCACCTATTAGAGAGGCAGTAGAAATTTGTTTGCAGTAGCAAAGCGAGTGTTATCTCCACCTGGGGTGGAAAGGACCTCGCTTCCGACATTGGAAACATAGGTACAGGACAAGGGCAAGAGGCCCATGCATGATGAGGGGCCATCAGGTGAACAAGAGGCTGACATCATCCTCATTCACGACGATGATGTAGGTGTGGAGAGTGCCAAACTTAGGAGGACCATCCAGGAGCAGAAAACGGAGATCCAAGACTTGTCACTCAATTTGGAGAGGGCCAAATGGATTATCAGGTCTTTGGAGCAGAGGAACAAACAACTTAAGGACCAGCATGAGATCATGGAGCTGCAAAACATCTGTGAGAATCGCCAAGCTTCCCAGCATAGGAGGATTGAGCTCACTCCATTAGAGCAAGAGATTAACAATGCCCGAGAGTCTTGGCTTGAGCGTATTAGCATCCACCTTGAGAGACTGCTAGAGAAGGCCAAAAAGGACAAAACAATGTTGAGGTGGATGGTTTATTACTACAGGGCACGGAACATGAGTTCAAAGGCTCATATAAGGTGTTTGAAGGCAAAATTAAGCAAGGCGACAAAGAGGCAAAAGAGGCAAAAAGAGAAATATCAGTTTTGAATCTTTGTTGAAGCCTCTGTGGCCTAGGATAGCACCTCATAGAGGATCTCCAGCCCAAATTTCAAGAAATTTGGGGCAATTTTGGGCACATGACAAATTTTTGGGCACAACACAGGTTTTTTCTCCCTGTGCATCGCGCCACTGGCGCGGTGGTTATGATTGGGAGCTCCAAATCAAGAATGGTTTGCATTTTTGGATTCATCATGAAAAATCATGACTTTTGGTGCATGGACAAGAAGTTTGGGCAAGTTTTGGGTCCCTAGGAGGTCAAAAACACTCAAAAATGACCTCTCTGCCCCTATTTTGACACACAGGAAGCAATCTTGGGAGATTGAAGTTGTGGAGGGGAAAATGAGCACCAAATTTAGAAATTCCACTTGGGTTGAAAAATAGATAGGCCAGGATTTCCAACATGCACACTTGGGCACAATTTGGACTCCTGCAGGTACCTCAAGATAGCCTCCAAAATGGCGTGGCACATATAGAGAAAAAGGCCAAAATCACTTCCACTTCACGACATTTCGATTCACGACTTTCTCCAAGTGGGACCACTCATCTAGACTACACTTGTTTCGGCACCTAAGCCAAAATTTAAAGTATTTCCACTAAACGTTGGCTTCTATCCAAGTGGCAAAGGAAGGCGAGCAGTCACCCAAGCCATTTGTCATTTTTGTAACACTGCACCTGTAACTAATGGTTGGCTTTCCACTTCCACTTTGTAATGATTTGAAAAACTCCCTAACTCTTGGTCGTTCTATTTCCTCATGACATAGTCTATTTATGGTATGCAAACCATTTGCAAAGGGTTGGTTGGTTGTAATTTCTGGGAGACTGTGGGAGAGAAACTCAGTTCTTCATTGTATATTTTGACAGAGGATTAATGAAAGGCATCAGCTCTATTTCATGAGATTCTTGTGGTGTGAGTGTAGCAAATATGTTCCCTTTATGTTTCATATGTATTTCGTTATGTTTCACAGTTCATTCATATTCATTTCCAGTGAAAATTTCTAAGCAAGTTAAGTTAGAATTCATGTTTATTGTTGTACCTGTGGGAAAGTTTCACGTTCTGTGTTCTTCTTCTATTGAAAAGGATTCATGTGTTTATGCCCTTTTCACCCTCCTAAACAATCTTTCCATTTTTCATGATTTCAAATTTAATTGCTAGACTTTCGGCTTGTCTTGCCTCACGAAGTAATCTGTGCCTGTGTGTTAAATTCTCTGCTCATGCTGTTCATTGGTCCCATACATCCCAGAAACTCAATCATTTATCAAAAATTGCCTCTTGTTTCCATATTTATTTACCTAGCCTAAAATCAATATTTCACTATAATTCATCTCAGATCATATCGTTTATCTATTCACTGAGCGTGACTCGGAGAGAGCCCTCTCCTGTTCTAGTGGGGCTAGCTACCAGACTGAGCGTGGTTTGTGGTTACCCTGAATTTTTCCTTCCTTCAGCCTAAGGTAGATTTAGGTGCTAACAAGGTGTACCATGTGTGCTAAAAGCAAGCCTAACAATAGAAAACTAGGCTTGTACACTCCACTACCAGTTCCTTCTCATCCTTGGGAAAGTGTTTCCATGGACATTGTTGGAGGACTGCCTAAATCTAGAAAAGGTCATGACTATTTATATGTTGTTGTGGATAGGTTCAACAAAATGTGTATATTAATACCTTGTAACAAATAGATTACAACTGAACAGACTGCAAAATTGTTCTTTCAACATGTATGGGTTCATTTTGGATTACCCACTTCAATTATATCTAATTGAGATACCCGATTTAGTGGGAAGTTTTGGTCAAGTTGGTGGGAATTGATGGACACCAGGCTAAAGAAGAGCACAAATTTTCATCCACAAATAGATGGCCAAACAGAAGTAGTCAACAAGACAGTCATCCAGTTGCTCAGAGGCTATTATAGCAAGCATCCCAGGCTTTGGGATGAACATTTATTTTATGTGCAGCATGCTTACAACCAAGCTAAACATTCTTCTACACAGAGATCTCCTTTTGAGACCTATTTTGGTTTCACACCAAGGTCTCCCTTGGATTTTGTCTTTGGTAAAGACATAGCAGTTGATGGACACAGTGATGTGGACAAAGCAACCAAGTTCATTAAAAAAATCGAAGAGATTCACCAGGTAGTACAAGAACAACTAGAAAAGAGCCAAGCCAAGTACAAGGCAAGGCATGACAAGCATGAGATGGAGCATAGTTTTGAAGTTGGTGATCAAGTCTGGTTGTATATCAATAAAGACTGAATGCAAGGTGAAGGTAAGAAGTTGAAGCCAATAAGCTATGGACCTTTCAAGATACTTGAAAAAATTGGTGAAAATGCTTTTCGCCTTGATTTACCAGTTTACATGCACATCTACTCAATTGTTAATGCAAACAACTTGAGACTATTTGAGCCTTCATTGATTGAAGATTCCAAAGAGAATAGTTAGTTTCCTTCTATTGATGATTTATTACCTGAATATCTTAATTAATTACAAGAAGATATAGTTTTGGATAGGAAGGTGAGAACTACGCACAGAGGGGATGTTGAGTACCTAAGGATTGGACTCAAAGGTTCAAAGCCAAGTAGTGCGAAATGGATAGAAATTGAGCAAGTGAGATCAGTACCCTCACTTGATCGATGCTTAAAAATAAAATTTTGGTGGTCCAAAATATTTTTTACTAAGAAGGTCGTGATCTGAATTGGATCCTAAACTCTCTATAAGTTTTCATAAACTCTTTCAAATTATGCCAAAATATTCAAGTTTTAGGAAAATCAAGCTATCAGAAGGAATCCTCATGACAGTTGCAATTGTGATCAGTGCAGAACAACAAGGACCCTTGGTCGAGTGTCCAAACTATTGGCCCATGGTAACACGTGCTGGCACAAATTGGCAAAACCAGAGGTTAATTCAAGAAATGGAGTAGTTTTGATACGTGATTAGCACTAAAGCATTAATCTTGTATTGCAGGGTGTCCCCCTTAGTGAAGGAAAGCCCCGAAGTGCCTGGACTTGAAATGGCTATGTAATGTGAAAAAGTAACAAATTTGGTTCTGTGGATTCCAAAAAACTAGCAGGATATTGGAAGGCCTTGAGGCAGTAAGTAGATTTGACCGAATCCCGCCTGATGCCACACACTGAGTGACATGTGTCTAGTGGAAGATAAAGAAAACCACTCACATCAGATGGGTAAACATCATGCTACTTACTCGCCTGATATGAATGACGACCGTAGGATCTGGGGGGCCCAGATCAACAGTGGAGGCACGTCCCAATAAATGACTGGATTTGACAGGCTGTAAAGCAAGATTACATGGGATTTTAAGTTTGATGTGGATGATGACTTGACAGAAGATTCGTATTTTGTGGGAAATCTTGGAGAAAATGGAAATACGACCATTCAAACAATTTCAAGAGAAATGACACTCAGTTCGTTATGAAACAGGTGGTCACCTCCCTGTGAAGCGTTACAAAGTGATGATGACACGAAATAGGGGAGTTTGAATGGACAGAGGTAGGAAAACTAGAATGTCAGGAAATAGAAACGAACCAATAGACTGGATTTAAAGCCATGGACTAACAGAGATAGAGCAAGCAGGGAAGTAGAAAAAGCAGGAAAGAGAGTTAGTTAAGAGGAGAGAGAAGAAGCTGAGCTGACCTGAGGGTAGCATCAAGCCAGACAGACCCAGAGAGAGTCAAAGAGTCTGTGCACTTTAGAGAAATCTTGAGAGGATCAAGCGAGCTCCTCAGCATAGGCCCATCATGTATGAGTTTTCATATTGGGCTCATACTATTATGACCAGTAGATGTCAAGTACCAGTAAGGAGAGTCTATGTACTCAAATCCTACTAGTTCATATCTGTTGAGTGAGACCCAAATTGAGCTCACTATTGTAAAGAAAATCTACTTTGAAAACATAATAGAGAGGTCACCACTTAAGGTTGTACTGGGAGACGTAGCCCAGGAGTATTGGGTGAACTCCTTATTAAACTTGTTGTGTTTACATGTTTGCCTGTTATGTTTTCTCTAAACTACTTCAGTGTTTGTGTATTTCGTAATCTTATCGATATGTTGCATAAAATTACATAGGCACATCCATGCACATGAGTGTGTAATACCTTTAATTCTTTGTCCTGGATAAATTCCAGATCAATTTTTGAGCTGATTGACAAAGAAAGTCACACTTTTTGAAGAGGTGATACTTGGGGTTTTACAAAGGGATAATGACAAAGTGTTTAAGGATGTTGATTGATTTAGTTTTCAGACCTTTTGAGTGGATGTGACAAAATGACCTATAATATAATGCCCCCTAAATTACAAAGTCATAAGTAGTGCATGAGGACTGAACTGCTTTACCTTGTGACAAGTCTAGATAAAGAACAAATCGGTCGACATCATCATCTGTTACAATACATATTATTATCATGATATAATTTATAAGGGAGGCATACCCATGCTCAACATATAAACCAATATTACATGTACAATGATTAAGAAGTCTTGTCCACTAATGACAAAATGTGGACCCATTCTTGGATGAGTATCTTTAATGATCATAGCCATTATACTATATGATTTGGTATGAATCCTAACATCGTAACCAGGATGGATGGAACTAGATCTAGGTTTCTCTACCATGTTCACTCGATAGTACAAATCTAACCATTCGAATAAATGAGTTGAGGTCGATAATGTTAGACACCATCTGATTACCAACCAATGATGTAAGTCGTTAACAAATGCAAGAGAAACCATCGATAATTATAATGGCTCTTCAGGTATTATAGTACAATTTATGTGGTGTGAATGAATGAGATGATGTTGAACACCACATAAAATCTTTTGGTCGAAGGAAAATGATGAAGACATATCACCGAGAGTGAGTAAACTTACCATTTAGGTATGCAAACTCCAAGACACCAAAAGGAGTTTCTAAGTCAACTTCCCCGATAATGAGCTAATGTCAATAGGAAGTGACTCATCATAGGAGGGCCTTGATGTAACCCCCACCAAAGACATAAAACAGGTATCAAGATTTGAGATGGAAATATGTCGATGTAAAGCTCGTTCAGGAATGGTAGACATGAAAGAAGGCTTAAAAGTATTGTAGAAAATGTCAACTAAAGGACATATCTTGAACATATCAGTGACATTGTATGGAGTTAGCGTCATTGACCCAAAACTGACTATGAACAATTTTGATATGGTGTGATTAACCAAAGAGGAAATGAAATTTCCCAACCCAACAGTCACATACATGATGTGTAAGAGTGTGATGTTCAAGAGCAACTGATTGCCATCAATAGGTAAAAACACCCCGTTTTCCTATTTTCCCAAACATCTCTAGCAAGCACCTCTTTATTTTTGACAATCTTGAGGAGGATAACATATTCTTGATCTATAAGCTCATCCTTTGGATGAATCCTTCTGAGTATATTTAATGAACCTTGAGAAAGAGTGGCTCAATCTTGTCATGTTTGACGAGTCCAAATTTGTTTGATGATTTTACGAGTCAAGCGAAGGTGTAACTTGACTTATTTTACATGTTTATAGAGTTTGAAAAAGAGGAAAAAATGAACACTCCAAATGTTCCTTTTCATAAATTTAGCATCTTGACTCCGAAAAGGCAGAAAATGATACTTAGGAGAACCTTTTAGTCATGTTCGATTAAAGTATTCCTTTTTCGTAAAGAGTCTATCCTAGCTTGAAAAAGTGTTAAACTTATACTACGTAGACATATTTTCACTTAATTTAATGAGTTACAAAAGACAATTGCTCAGAAATATTTTCATGTTTTGGGGGTTTGAAAAGAGCTAAAAGAGGACTCCAGGGGGTTCCTTTTTTAAAGACCCTAAAAAAGTGATAAAATTCTACTCTTTCATCGAAATGACCTATATTAAAACTAAAATTTACATCCTATCCTTCAATAAGCCTTTAACATACTCAGAACACCACAAAAGGATTAAAATTGATTTCCATGTCAAAATTAGGGCAAAATATTAAAATATATTAAAATAATAATTAAACTAATCATAAATAGAAAAAAAAAATCACCGTTTTTCATTTTGCCTCTTGTGAGTGAGTTCTAAGTGCATTTACCCTCAAAATTTAGTATGTTATTACAATCAATCCAATGGAACATTTATAGTGCCATCAGTTCTAGGTAGGAGATCTGTCTTTTTTGCCTTTTTCGACTATTTTTGTCTTTCATTTCATGTAAATGTTTAAGAGTTTTTAGTAAATTTAGACCTTAAATTTTTTCCCTAGGTCCAATGCATACACTTTGTATCAAAAGGTGTGTTGGGCCTACCTGGTTAACACTGGGAAGAGTGACTCAACACAATTTCCAGGAGGAAAAGTGCGTTGAGGTGCTCTATCCTCTTAAAAACAAGTGCAGTTTAAACAAAGGTTTTATGATTTTCCTTAAATTTCTCTCAAATTGTTTGCACAAGATTGATTTCGGATATTTTTCTCATGATTTTATAACTATTCACTGGAAAAAAAAAATGGTTCTAACCTAGAGAGAAAGAGAACATGAGTTCGAAGATTTGGATGTTTCCAATGATCCAACAACAATACAAGCCTTAAGGAATTGTGGACTCAATTTTTTCTAGATTCCAAGCATGAGAGCCCAACTTCAATTACTGGAATATCTAGTCAGGGCATGGGATATTGAGGGACAATGCTTTAGGATCGAAGCACATAATATCGCATTAGAGGTAGAATATATATTTCCTAATACGGTTGTTGCGAACAAGATCTTCCATCTCATTATTTAGTATGAGAAGGGGTTGTGAAACTACTAAGGACTGCATAGTTTCACATTGTATACCCCACTCCCGACTAACCAAATATGGGAGGATATAGATTAAGCATGTGATTCAACTAGCTCTTAGGATGATCCCTTTCATCATTGCTAGGCTGGCTAGCAGTGATACTTTTCATTTGGCTACCAAGTCCCAAATGTAGTATGCATGGGAATGCATATTACCTACTGCGTTTATCTAGAGTGAAGGAGTGTCAGAAAATTTGAAGGAATATCTCAATAGAGCAAAAAAAATGGGAGTTTTAATAAATTTGGATATGGTTCTATTATTTTATCATTTTCTCTAGATAGGATAACACTAATTCGTCCTAAGTGCATCTCACTCGAGCTTCCATGTCTTAGGGTTCCATGAATGAGGAAGTGGGTAGATCTTATGTCTCATCATGTAGGTGCATCTATGATGAGTTTCAGTCCCACTTTATTTTTATGATTTTAATTGTAGCTCATTATGATTGAGAACTAGAGTTGATTTATGAGGACACCTAGAGATCATTCTACCTTAAGGTAAGCAATGGGGTGACGTAGGTAAAATAAAGTCATTTTGAATGTTTTTTATTTTTTGGATTTTACAATTTTTACTTTTTTTTTAATGTATCAAAAACTAACTATTGACTTCATATTCATATATTAGCCCTATTTGACCAGTGGACTCGTCATATATTCAGTGATGAGGATAACCACAAATACATAGATTGGAGCACAGGTTGGAGTTGTTAGAGGGGCAAAGTTCGATATGCAAGATCTCAACATAGTTGATACTCTTTTCGAGTTTGAGCTCCATGTCGAGGGATTGATCCATAGTTTTCCAGAGACCAGGTCAATGAGATCTCTATGTGTTTGCAGTTATACACCGTTGGAGTGTCAGAGCACATCAGTAAACTACTATGTAAGGTTGTATGCACGGTTGTCTATTATTGCAATCATCATCGGGCTAGTCTACTAGGAGGCCTTAGAGCCATAGTTTGTCTGCATGTATTTTGATATTATAGGTCACATGGGAATTTGTGTCTCAGACACTGTTTTTGTAAAAACAAACTCTATATGCAGTTATGTATCGATGTTTCTTATTTCCTCTATTCTTCTTATTCAATGTGTTATTTTGATTGAAATATTTATATGTGTTGCAAATATTAGTCTAAAACATAATTGGCTAATGCATCAATTAATGTGTTTAGGCTTCTAGGAATATCTTTTGATATTGAATGTAATCAAAATGTGATTGGAAAAGGCAATCCTTTAAAACCATGCTTAACATAGTTGGACTTAGTGCTGAATAGATGTTGTTGATATGAAATATTATGAGTCGTGAATCAATTTTGACCATCAAATGGAAAATTCCATGTGAAATAGCATGAGAAAATAATTAAACCATTGTGTTATATTAAGTGATATTATTAGTTGAGAAATCGATACAAATCCCTTGTACACTCACTAAATTTCCATTTGGAGAAGAAACGTTATGATTAATATGACTACTGACATTAGTATAACCAACATTTTCAAATCAAATTTAATCCAAGATCGATAGATATAGTAGGAAACTCTGAAGAAAACAAAATACACACACATGAACTCACCTATACAATATGTACATGATGACTATGCAAAGGTAATCTAGGCATAGTATTTTTTAAGTTAGAACCCATTTCTGGGTTGCGCCAAAGCGATTATGTCAAAATCAATGAGCTTATGATTCCCTTTTGTAAGTACATGTTTGAATATATACTGTCCCGGTTCGAGATTCCCATCCCCTAACTTATGGGCTTCTTGATCATAAAAAAGGACTAGGTCATCTTCTAAGAAGGAAACATGTTTAACATTTTTGTCATATTGTGCTTTGATGGATTTCCTGTGGGCCTCATTGGCCATTGCGGCATTACACTAGGTTTCATCTAAGCGTGCTAGATGCAAGAAACACTCCTCTTATGTGGGAGTTGCAGGAAGAAGCTCGATGATAATCTTTAAAGATGGAATCTCACATTTGAGGGGAAGGAGTTCTTCTATACCATACACCAACTGAAAGGGTGTAAATATAGTTGTAATCTAGACATATGTTTGATATGCCCACAAAGATGAAAAAAGAATGAGGTGCCAATTTTTTTTGTGAATCATTATCATGAGTTGCAACATTGTTTTCAAAACCTTATTAATGGATTTTGCTTTTGCATTGGGCTATGGGTAATAGGGAGTCAAGATGTCCTATTCAAGGCCCAACTTGGTAGTAAGTTCATACATCATGTGATTTCAGAAACATTTACCATGGTCTATAATGATAGCTTGTGGCACACCAGATCTAGTAATGACATGATTGAAAATAATTAATGCATTTGTTTCACTTGTTGTATGTAGGCATCTCTTTGACCCATTTAGTAAAATAATATACAACCACAATAACGTAGCCATGCCCCTCGGCCAAATGAGGGTTGCATGTCATGAAGTCAATGGCCCATTTCGCAAAGGGACCAATGGCTATAACAAGATGCATAGGAGTAGAAGAAGCATGAGATTTATGATCATAGATCCGGCAAGCATGAAAATTTTGGACTACAAGGATCAAATCGCAAAACATGGTGGTCCAAAAGTAACCACCTAGCAAAATAATTTGGGCAGTGGCATAGCCAAATATATGTCCACCACATTCTCTAGTGTGACATTTGTTGAAATATTTTTTGGCCTCCCATGAGTGAGTCACTGTCTAAAGATTATATTGACACCATGGTGATAAAGTGTGTCACCAATTATAATGTAATTTTGGGTCTTGTATCAAATGTGTCGCTAATCATAGTGAGAGGTATTAGGATGGAAATTTTGTGCCTGGATATAGATAATGATATCCACATACCACGATCAAATGAAGCAATCAAAAACAATGACTCGTTAGGAATAGAATCATCATATGTAGACTCAGTTTCTAATGAGGGAAAGTTGTAGATTAGTTCAAAGAAGACTAGGGACTTCTTAGACTTGGATTGGATGAATTGTACATCAAAGACTTCGAGAATAAAAATCCATTTAGAGTATTTGAACCCAAAAAATTTCATGAAAAAAATATACATCATTGGGTTCCAATCATAAATCACCATAGCCTTTTTAAGAATAATGTAGTGGCCAAACCTTTGAATAGCATGCATAACTGCCAAAGCTAACTTTTCAATGTTAGTGTATTTGAATTCAGTGGCATTTAAATTTTGACTCAAATAATAGATAGGATGTTCTTCCCCTAGGTCATCTTCTTGGGCCAATACCATGGAAATGGTGGTAACAATGACAACGAGATATAGGAAATAGTCACATTAATAATTAGGGGAATACAACAATGATGCTCAAACTAGGACATACTTCAATGAATCGACAAATTTTTGGGTTGTATCATCCCAATGAAAGGGAACTCAATTTTTCAACATGTGAGTAAATCTTTTCGTAAGCTTTGCATAGTTCAATAGAAATCTCCATAGAAGGTTAGTTGTCTCTTGAAGGCATTGTAGCTGAACAAGTGAAGAAGGTGCACTAAAATCAAGAATCATCTGTACTTTGAGTGGATTGATATGGTTTCATTACTTTCATACAGTGAACCAAGAATTCTACTAGATTGGACACAAAAAACACATTTTTGTTGGTTTAGTCTGATATTGTTATGTCCACAATGTAGAAAGGTTTCCCAGAGATGCATCGAATGATCATCGTGATGTTTGGAGTGGGAAGGTAAATCATCCTAATAAGGTTTTATAATGTGTTTGATATTGTGGAAGGCATAATTCATGGCCCTCTGGAAAGTCCCAGTAGCATTCTTAAAACTAAAAGGGAGCTCACGATAGGGAAATGTGCTCCATGGAAAAATAAAAGTCGTATTATGTTGGCCTAATGGGAGTAATTTTGATTTGATTATAGCTAGAGAAACCATTGATAAATGAAAACAATATGCTTCTAGCACAATCATCAACTCTTTGGTCAATAAATGGGGTAGGGTAGTTGTCTTTGGGACAAGCACGATTAATGTCCTGATAACTGATGCATACTCAAATCCTTCCTTGTTTCTTCATCACAGGGATGATTTTGGAGACCCAATCAGTGAGAGGAACTGGATGAACAAAGCCAACACGCAAAAAAAATTCAACCTCTAGTTTGGTTGGAACAAGATTCTTTGAGTGAGGTTGATGTAAGCATTTCTAAACTGGCTTAACATATAGATAAGATTTGATTTCATGTACTGCAATATTCAGATCAATACATGGCATCTCTTTGCATCTCCAAGAGAAAATGTCATGAAATATTTGAAGAAGAGCTTTATAAATCTTAACGTCATCAACAGAACAAGATGTACCAATATGGAAATTTTGTATAACTTTGGGTTTTATTGAAATATCAAGAGGAATGGTCTCTTCAATATTTTTTAAGTTATTTTCACAATTGATGTCATGGATACAGAAAAAATGCTTAAATGTCTCAATAATATTGTGTGAATAAATATCTCCATCATTATTCTCAAGGGTTTCAGGAAAACAGGAATGATGATGATTATCATCCCATTGTGTGACATCTGACATCATGATTTCCATGATTCTTTCATCAATAGAGAATGTATCCGCGAAAGGATCAAAAGATGAACCAAAATCTTGGGAATGATGAAACAAATTGGTGGAGGAATTGAAATTAGAATTTGTTGACTAGGTCGAATAAATAGCTTCATATTCAAGATTAATGGGTTGAGAGACATATGGTAACCAAATGTATCAAGATTAGAAATGTTTGGTACTATCCAGTGATTGTGTGGAAAAGATCAAAAGGAGATCATATTAACAAAGGAAACCCAATTTGGAATGATAGGAGGAGGGAGTGAAATATTTTCCATCAAAGAGGAATCTTTCAACAATCTAATTCCAAAGTGTTGATAAGACTGTGGAGATTCACCCACAAGTGGAATGCTTCTAGTAGTTTGATAATTATTGGGAAAAAAGGTAAACTGCCTGATGGTCATGATGCCCCCTTCATGAGGGAAATAAATCATTCTAAAATAAATCAAGACAACCACTTCCATGGCATAAATTCATGTGTAGCCTAGTAGAAGCTTATAATCTAAATGCCCATCTATAACTTCAACTTCTACAGAAATTGTTTTGCTAGCTAATTCTATCTGTAATGTATTCAGAATTCCTTAAGTTTTAAAACCGCTTCCATAAAAATATTAAAGAGTGGTGGGTGATTGATTAGGTTGTGGAGAACCAATAGCTTTCCAACAAGAAAATGACATGATACAAGTTGAAGCACCTTCATCAATAATATTCTGGTGGATATTTTTACTTCAAACAACAACCTCGATCATGAATTCCAATTAGGGTGGAAGCTTGGTAGTATGATTCTCATGATTAAAGACCACAATATCAGAATCCGATGGATATATCCCTCCAATTGTTGTAAGTAATGACTTGTTTTGGCTAGGAAAAATATGCAACAACTCGAGGGTTGACATTGCAAAAGGAGATTGGGCTAAGTCCTAAACTATGCTATAGTTTTTTGGAACTATCATAGGAGGATTGAATGCAAATTTGTGAATAATTACTTTAGGAGGTTTAATAGTTAATTCATTAGGTATCACATTTGGAGGAGGATTTGAAGCAGATTGAGTGTAACTGGCAGGTTGGTCAATAACCTTACCATTCGATGGAATCATGTTATCATAGTATTTATTTCTCATAGCCACCATGATCACATCTCTATATTTGATGGAAGATAACATCACATCCTAGGAAGAGGTAGCTAGATATTGTGCAATCATATTCGTCTCCTAGTTCAAAATGGGATCTGTAAGAAAAACAAGTCTGTTAGAAGATGACTTCAAGAATTGATTAAATTCTCCCTAATATCGACAATCCTAAGTAAAATTTTCCTCATTACAAATAAAGAAAGGATAACGAGGATTTTTTTATCCTCGGGAGACTGATTCTTTTGTTTTTCTTACAAATAATTGTATTTATTCTTCTTTCCTTGACCTTTCTTCTTACTTCTAGGTTTTTGAGATTTTCCTTTCATAGATTGAATGACATTAATATCGTAAGTTGTCGCAAGAGTAGTAGAGGATGGATTTTGAGTAGCCACATCAGGATATGAACCATATAGATTACTCAGTAACTGTTGACTAGCTAAACAAATTACACCATCAGCAACATGTGATTCTTTAGTAGGAAGTGGTGGAATAGTATGTTGTGGTCATGGAGCATTGGGTATCTTATCGTAGAGTGTGCCATATTGAGTATAAATCAAATCAAGGTATTTAGCATGAGGAATTATTTACTCTTCGTTAAAAAAGTTTCGTTTAGCAATGTCTTTAGTTACAGATCGTAACAAGGATTTGATAAAGCATTTAGCCAATAATTGACCAGGAATGAAAGTTTTGACCAACCAACACTGACACCTCCATTCATGAACATGATCAAAGATATGAGTGGAGACAGACTATTTTAAATAGGTCAATTTTCAGTTCCAATTTCATAGCAAATAGGTAATTGAAAATTAGTCAAAATGTAGTTGGCAAGGCATTGAAATTGTTAAATGAAGCTCGTGTCAATTCAAAATACCACTTAGTTTCCATACCAATAAGAGTCCTCCAAAAAAGTCATAAATTAATTGAATCATCATTGAAGGAATTTGATGAAAACCATAATATGTCATAACATCAGTAGGTCTGTCTTCTCTCCGATTTCCGTTGAATTTTGGAATATAGCTCGGCAATTTGGTAGGAATGGCTGGCCACTAAGGAGAATGACAAATAGGGTCATTCATTAGATGGGTTAAATCTAGTAATTCAATGGTTTCCAGGAATGACAACTTCCTATTAAAGTCTGGTGCAGGATATCCTAGGTATGACATAATGGTTAAAGCAACCAGAATTTGCATTCCAAGGTAAGGAGTATTTTGATAACTAGGATAAGCATATCTATATGGTTCAATTCCTTGATAAACTTAAAAAGGCTAGAATGGATGTGTTTGAAACGGTTGGCCTTGATAAGGCATTTGTAAAATATTACTTTGACCAATAGGAATTTGTGAGATACTTTGGAAAGGTTGCCCAGAGGGATTTTTCATCATCCCTACATTGAGTTGACTATTTGGTACTTGGGTCATACCATATACATGTTGATTCATCTGCATTTGAGCCATTGGTTCACCAAGTAGTGGGGTTTTCAATGCACCCTCAAGAAGATGAGTAGGTGGGATTTGAGATATCCTTGATACTGGTGGAATGGGTTTTGTTTGATATGTAGTTTGGATAGGTTGATTTATTTGATATAAAATTTGGGCAGGTTGAGGCATAGATTGAATCAATTGGAAAGTGGGAACCTCGAGTGTGACCAAGGTAGGTTTTGAAGCAGGAAGTTGATTCAAAACCAGACCAGGTTGAACATGCAACATAGGATTCTAAGGATTAGAATTAATTCTAGGGAATTGAGGACTTGAATCGGATGGTGCACCCATTTGTGACATTTGATCAGGAGATTTTGACATTGGAACAACAGGTTGCCCCCTACCAGGGGATAAGGAGTATATGGAAGTAACCCCCCCTCTAGGAAGATAGTACCTAGTATAGCATGGAGTAGGCTATTATAGATGCCCCAATCCAATAACAAATGAACCATATTGTTGCTCCAATCAAGGTTGGGGCACAATATGTGGGATATATGGTGAAGTTATCATAAAATAAGTACGGTATGGAATTCCAAATAAATCAGGCAAGTGAGACATCCATGGACTAGTCAACACACCAGAAAAAGGTTCTAGATAATGATTGGTATCTAGGTGGCACCGATGGACCACCATATAAATGGGTTTCTAGAAAAGTCACAAACATGGAAGTACTTGAAACTTTGGTCAACTCACTCATGATAGTAGATGTAGGTTGAGAAATTATCGTTAACTCAGTCATGGTTAAACTACCCAAAGAATTTTGGCAAGGGAAACTCAAAGGTGAGTTGAAACAAGGAGTTTTAGGTTAAGGACCTTGTATTGTAGGACGATGAGTATGAAAATTATGATCTTGATAGAGAGAAGTCCCTTTGAAATGAATAGGATATAAAGGTTGAGACTGTTTAGTAATTTCCTCAATACTCCAAAGACCAGGTGGAAGTTGTCTTCTGTCAGGACCAAAATATATGGGTTCTAGTTGGATTGAGGGCAGATGAAGAGAAAGAGAATGCATTGAAGTAATATTTTGAGTTAAGTGAGGCTCCTCAAGTTGTATAACCTTAGGTTGTAATGTATTTGAATTTGGAAATTCATGTTCAATCAACTTAGGTAGTGAAGCTTTAAGGTTTTCAATTTCGACTGCATCAGACTCACCAGCTGGTAAATATGTGATTTTAGGATCAATACTTATGGTAAGCAATCATTCTGGTTTATTCATTTTAGATGTAGTTCCAAACATGAAGCTTCCGAAGTTACCAGTTTTGGTAGTGTACATCTTTTCATTCTTTCAATGGCTAGGTGTTTCCTCGGGAGTTAGAGGAGGAAATATTTGCATTTTACATAAACGATGGGGTTGTTGAGGGTGTTCTTCCATGATGGCTTAGTAAATTTTAGAAATTTAAGAACAAAAAATAAAACAAAGGGGTAACTAGGTAGAAAAAGGTTATCGAGTCACTTTGAACTATGAAATACCATTTCCAGTATGTGCAGTCTATCTGCCCGAATGATGTGTTCCATGTATCACAGTGGACATGGTAGCTAACTTAGTTACCTATGGTAGGAAAACAATGTATAGGGGACTTCCAAAATATACCCAGAGATATTTGGAAGTGTGTTGTATAGTAGTGTTATCAAATGCATCCTATACGATAAGAAGTATTTCGATATAGTTTTCATACGAGGAATGCCATCTGATATACCCAAAGGTACACGAAGAGTGATCCTATGTACTTACGTACGTGGAATACCAACTACCCACAAAATCTAATGCATATAAGTAACAAATATGTTGGAACTTGTCTCTAGCCTAGATCTCTATGTGTGTCATTAATGTTCCAAATGCTCCTTAGATTGATTGGGTAAATTTTATAAGGTGAACTTCAAATATGTTTCAGTTTGAAGGCTCACGATATGAGTTCACCTGAACTCCCTACGATGAAACTAGTATGATAATAAGAAATATTTTATTTTTAATGAAGATGTATCTACAAGTGGGAAGAGAAAAACAATAATGTAGAAAACAAGCCATCCTAAGTATATATTTCAATGAAACTATTCCAATTCAACTTCTAAACCCTACATATGATGCAAATAATGAAATTGCTCATTTTCTTTCCTTTTAATTTTCAAATGCAATGAAAACTAGAATGTAGCTAGATCATTTATAAACGAAATTACACAAAATCAAAATGTAATAAAAATTTCTTCAAGTAATCGAAAATGAGGCCAATGTTTACAAAACCTAATTGATAAGAAGAGATAGAAAATCAAATAAACTGTAATTAAAGGCTAACAAAATCAAATGTAAACACTATGATGGATTTATAGAGACATAGGAAAATTTAGAGACTCAAGAAAACCTTATGGATTAAAGCAAAACAAAGAGAAAGGAAAATAAATGAAATGTTTTCGTATTCTACAAGATCAACGTAGGTGTAGAGTGGGCATCATGCATATCAATACACTCCCAAAGAAGAGAGATTGTGTTGCAAGGCTATGTCTTAGTACATAAAATACACTGTGTCTAATTTGGTCAAGATATGGCACAAGAAACCATGCCAAGATCAAAAATGTGTTTTCTTAAGGTCAATTAGTATCTGAATAAGTCAATCAATGATGCTTTGAAAGGTGAAAAACTGTTAACATCAAGGAAAACACTAAGGGAAATATCATTCCACGGTATGGTTTCCAATTTGTTATATGGAAAGTTCACTTCAATGGACAAAAATCAACTCCCTAAATATAGTGGTATGATCTACAACAACAAAGAGAAAACATATATGTGTTCTCCTTTGAGAGACTAGAACACGAAAAGGAGACCTACCTAGAATATGTAGTATGCCCTCTTCTTCTCTTGACTTGTAAGATCCAACTCTAGCTCCTTGCAGTATCAATGGAACTTGCAACAAAGACTTAAACAAGAAATGGAACTACATTATCCACATATTAGAATTCAATATATCTAATCAATGATTCAAGATGGAATTGAAATACATAACTATCAACATGACATAATTATAGGAAAACAAAGTGCTTTTTCCATTAATAAATAAAGGAGAGAGTTACAACCATATATAGAAGTTGACTTTTTATATGTCTCACCAATTTTATTTTCCTTCCTTGCCACAAAGCAAACATTCACACTCAACCCTAATGCATAAATGGATGATGAATCCTTAAGCTCAAAGTGGTAGCATGAGGGAAGTAAAAATCTGCAAAATCCAACTAGACTCTATGTGAGGTAGTAAATTGGTAGTTTAGGATTTACCAATCTAGGCTTGAGATCCACATGAGGGAGGATAAGCACAGGGGATAAGAGATAAGGTCTCCAAATAGGATCGAATAGGAATTCAATATCTCTATCGATGGTAAATGGTTAAAACCACCTTAGAAGCTTCTAGAAGGAGAAGATTCAAAGGTATTTTTTAGTTTTCCCTAAATTCTAGAATTAGCGCACCTGCAGTGTAGAGAAAGATGCACTGATCAATGTAAATACTCAGTTACACAACTTGCAACAAATTCAGGTGGAAAATCATGCAAAGTTCATTGGGGCTAAAAACACAGTTTTTGAGCTGATTGACCAAGAACTTTAGACATTTTGGGGAGGTGACACTTAGGGCTTTGCAAATGGATAATGACAAAGTGTTCAAGGATGTTGATTGATCTAGTTTTTTGGTCCATTTAGCGCATGTGAAAAAATGACCTGTAACGGTACTAATTGTAACAACTTGGATATCAACATATAATGCATGAGTAGCAACAATAAGGTAATATGTGAGACTCTATATCAAACTTCTATTTTGGCCTCAAATCCACCTGTGCATGATCCTCTATGTTTCATCATGTCTCGATGCCTAGATATGGAATACGTCTTACTTAATAAAAGTATATACCTAATAGGTGGTAATTGAATGGAGTCAATTTATTATTCTAGAGACCATATAAATACTACCTTCCAACTTCATGAAATATTAAAACCATTACATAAAGAAAGGACAATAGAAATTATAGCCAAATTTTCTTTTATTTTGTGTCTCTATCATCAAGCTTGAATAATCAATCTCCATAATGGCATAATTATGAATCATAGTTGACAAGAATAATAAACATTGGGAGAGAATCTAATGTTGGTACAAAATCTGAACAAGTTGACTCACTAGAGAAATATAGTACAATTTTGAGAGTCACGCAAAATGGATATATATAACTTCCATTTGAAACTAAATATATTGAACTTCTAAGAAAGTATGTTATGATTCACTATGTGGAAGGTTTAAAGAGACATTATTCTAGTGGTGGTAATTTCACAAGTATTAAATATAAGAATGTTATAATTAAGGATTTTTCTCTTACAATAGGGTTATCCATATAGTGCTTGATTGAAATTTTAGAAAGAGATTATGAAAATATTAGCACTGTCAATCACATTCTAGACAATAGAAAAGAACTTATAAGAACCCTTGATAATTAAAGCATGTTAAAGTTTTAAACATTATTCCTAACAAAAATTACCTCCATAAAGGAGTTTTTAAATCTCTTAGTTACATCATATTAAGGTTCCATTTCAAATATACTTGTATTCAAATAATGGTGATGTCATACTTATGAATATGGATACATTACAAATTGGTATCAAAGCCACTAGTTACAAAAGTAAGGGATATATGGGTTCACGAGACATGAGTGATGTTGTTCTCATACTATAATAACATTTAGGATGGAAGATAAGACATCAATGGTATTTACCCTCACTATAGTCCAATCTTTAGCTTTTGGAATCTCCTAGAAGAAAATTCATAACAGAAATGCCAAAATGACCCACTTAGAGAAACTTTAGGAAGTCTATCTTCCTCAACCTGTTTTGTTATATAATTTAATACATATTAAGCATTGCAATCAAATAGTACAACAACTACAACCATGAAATATTTTATGAAGTGTAAACCCATGGACATAATTAAACTTGTTGAAAAGAACAATTAAATAATCATGCATAAGAGATAATTATATTGAGTCAACTATTTTGCAATATGGAACACAAGAAGGGTGATCCACTCTCCATCCAACCATAGGCTCAATTACACTACATCCTTTCTCATAGTTGGCCACCCCCAAGCCATATATTTAGGCCATGAAGGAAAAACTAAACTTAGGTATATAGCACATACATTTCAAACCATATTTAGCAAAAAAAGTGATGGTCACTCTCCTCCACACATAGGAATGAATATGAGTGTTTATCATTTCCATTCCTTGACTAGGCCTATTGATATTCACAAACAATAATGTAGATATTCACAACACAAGGGGGTCTTTGTTTGATCGCTGTAGTCCCTTGACCCTCCCTTCTACATTTCTCTCTATGTCACACATAAACAAGACAACTCCCAATCATCAGAGTCATCCAATTGAATGAAAAATCACTATAACACATTCAATTCTTGTTACATAATATTTAACCAGTTATCATGCCAATCTGATTTTCTGAGTGAGAAGGAGAGATGTATGAGAGGTTAATAAAACAAAGAAAAAAGAAAACCTTAATAACCAAGAATAAGAACCCCTTCATTGCTCCTCTTATTTTATAATCACACCTTGACCCTTCATCTTCCCAATATATCATATTCTTAGGAAGAATATACATCACATTAAAGAGAAATATTCACCCAATCTATATCTTTCATCTTAATTCAAGTTTTCCCCCTCCCCAAGGCATCATAAACTATTGGGTGTCCCCTTTCTTTACCTCTATAAATTTTATTAATGAAAAAAACATTGCATCATATATAGTGTTTGACATCATAACATCAATGTTAGAACCCCAAAATTATATGTTCTTAATCACATTACAAAATTTGGGGGAATGAAAGGGGTGTCACAATCACCTCATCCTTTAAGGAACACCATCCTCAATGTTGTACTATCTTTGGAACATTTCTATGTAGAAGAAAGGATATGCCACCTTCACATTTGCAACAATTTCCATGTCCTTAGTTGTCATTTTGAGTAATGTCCCTCATTTTTCACAGTTTATTTACGTCTATACCTCATAACATTCTAACACATTCTTACGTGGTTGTATATTGCTTCAAAAAGCTTCAATAGGACTTAGTTCAACTCATTATTTTCTTGGACACACCCAATGCATTCATTATTTGAATGGGTATGTATATGAATCTTTGACAACTTATTCATTCAAGTATCCCCTTCCTTGCAATCACACACCTTCCAAGTTCAGGCATCCCATTCTCTGCCTCTCAAGGCCCTCCAGTGACAAATTCCTTAGCAAGGATTTTTTATATAGGAAGAGTCTCGAGTCTTAGAAATTCTTACAACCAAGCCATCCCTCTAACTTTATCTAAGTAGCAGGTTCACATTTTTCATATCATAATTCATGGTGATCAATGCATGTCATAGGGTTCTAATGTCACTGCAATGGCCTTGTCCCTATAAAAAGTTCCCTTACATTTAATCATAGTTCATAGGAATTCAAATTTATAAACACAACACCAATGGATGAATGCAAATTTATCCTCAAACCATAGTTTCTGCTAAAACATGAAGATGACAACTAAAAAAAAGTAATATGTAATTCCATTATCAATTATTACATTGGTCGACCTAATATTATAAAACATATATGCCTCGTTGAATTTTCCTCAAGGTACAAAAAAAAAATGGCACATCAATTTCAAAATAAAAGAAACCAAAGGTTATATGATTCATCAAATACAAAAAACACATTGACTATGAAAACTATTGCAGAGAAAAGATTTTGCTATATGTTCCTTTTGAAAAAATCGAGAATGCATTGAAATAAAACTTCCTATCATGGGAATTTTATTATATCTTACATGAAAACATAATAAAAATAAATTAACATAAACTCACATATAACATAAACCCATTAATATGAGGCAATCTAAAAAATTCAATTCAAGAAATCCAAAACAATTCCATAGATCCCACTAATATATGAAAAAACAAAAAAACATTAAACATATTAGCAAAAAATATGATTTGGAAATATAATTTCATTGTTCTCATCACCATGAAAAAAATGAAAAATGAATATTTGATTGCATTTGTCAGAGCATCCATTTCTAATTGAAAATGTGGAATATTGCAAATTAAGAAGAATGCTCAATAGGAACAACTTGAAATTGTCAAAGACATTACAATGAAAAAACGTATGAACATGGAAAAACCATTGTATCTATTCCTAACTAGAGGCACTGAGACTGGAAAAACATTCACAACAAAATTAATATTCCAAATGCCCATACAACTTTATGATACACACCATTCAACCGATTCTCTGAAACCAAATGGGTTTGATACTAGCATACATAGGAAACGTGGCATATAATTTAGATGGTGCAACTATCCATTCCGCATTGCTTATGCCTTTGAACAAGTCTTCCCCTACACCACATAGCAATCAAACATTAGATGTACTTGGAAAACTTTAAAAAGAATTGAGAGTAGTTTCCATTGATGAGGTTTTACTACTAGGAAGACGTTTCTTGTTTTGCATTGAGGAGCGATTGAGAAACATTAAAAATGTCTAGACGAAATGCTTTGGCAATGTTGACATTATATTTTACAATGATCTCTATCAAGCACAACCTATTCTCAAAAAACAACCAATCCCATATGGATTTTGGAAAGAAAATTTAAAATTATTTGAATTGCATGTTACAACATGCCAAATAGATGATAAATTCTTCTCAATATTGAATCGGATGCATACAAACACTCAAACTGAAGATGATATAATATATTTGAACACAAATTTTGTTAGGTCTATACCTATTGATTCTACCTTCCCTTATTGCTTTTATAAAAATAGAAATGTTTCTTTTCAGAAAAAATGTTTCCAATTGTTACCATTAAAGAAATTTTCATCAATGGAATCGACCAAGAAGAAGAAAACTATGACGATTTCCCTTCACATTTACATACAACAACATTGCCTTCACAAATAGTCATGAGATAAAATATGTTAGTTGAGATCTATGCTGGAAAATACAATTCAAAAGATGGTCTTATTAATGGACCAGATGGAATCATTAAAGCCTATAAAAAAACAAACTAATTGGATGTCAAATAATTAAGTTCTTCAATACAAACATAGGGCATTACCAAGCAAGAAATTTGGCTCACTTATATAGTGAAGGCATTTTCAAAGATTGGATCCCCATATTGCGACTAGA
Source organism: Pinus taeda (assembly GCA_000404065.3). Classification (NCBI taxonomy): domain Eukaryota; kingdom Viridiplantae; phylum Streptophyta; class Pinopsida; order Pinales; family Pinaceae; genus Pinus; species Pinus taeda. Next base: position 215,061 of record APFE031288212.1, on the reverse strand, counting down.
AAATGAATAACACCATCAATAAAGACTAGTTATATCCAAATATGAAAATAAATTCCCATTGAATTGGCATGTGCACACACAACACATATATCATAAGGCGCCACGCTAGACAAGCTTACATTTGATCCTACTAGAATACTAACTCATGGATTAGTCTACGCATCCTTGTCCCTTATTAGGAACATGAAATCCTTGTTCTTCTTAAAACATCTATAGAAATAAAACTTCAAAGTTAAGAAAAAGTAGCAGTTGAAATAAATTGTCTATGACAAACTGAAAAATGGTAACTAGATTACAATTATGAATATTTGAACACACACTCATGCATATCAATTATCTCTCTAAACACTCACAACATATGAACATATATCAGCGATGTCCTCAATGACTATGGCTTGATGGACGCTAACATTTTGTGTTTAAAAGAGACACATTTGAAACACGATGTGCTGCAACAAAAGATCAAAACCTTCAGTTTCATATCAATCCATAAAAGATACGGATTTCTCATATGCTTCAAAGAAAACATAAGAATTGTTGAACATGTGCAGTTATAAGAACACAATGTAGAAGAATTGATGGAAAATATTGTTCTTCCTGGAACAAAGGTCACAATTGTCCATGTCTATGCAACGCACTATGCCACATTCCCCATATAATAAATTAAAAAAAAATTATGCAATATGACTATTGGTAAACCAATACTTGTCGTAGGAGATTTAAATCTTAACATGCATCAAAGTAGCAATAGATCAAAGACACTAACAAACTATATGCATATCTACAACCTCCATTTCCTTCTAGATACAAGTAACTATGTGCTCACATAGCTCATTGATCATGTATGGTTTAACATAACACACAATGACAAGATATACAAGCTAGATATATATTGGTGAGATCATGATACAATTTGTCTCATAATGGACCATATACACGCAAATGAATCATAAAATATATTGAACTCTTTCCATATTTACAATTAAATAATTTTTTCCCTCTTTTTCTCCATTTAAGCTTAAATTTATAAATGTTATTGTGAATCATCCATTGCATCCATAAGCAAATAATATTCTAATACAATTTCCTTTCTGCTATAGAAGAAAAATAGATCAAAACTACAAGGACCAAAAACATAAAAGGCAAGTATTGAAAAATACTTTTGGTTCCTTATTTTCATATACAAATTGGTTTCCATGTATCCATTGTCACTAACTACATTTTTTCATAGATTATTGTTTGAAATGCAACAAATACTTTATAAAATTGAGCAACAAAGTAATATATCATCAGAAAAACAAAAAAAAATTGCAAGGCAAGTCAATCTATGCTTATTGCTTATTTGCATTTTTCACATTTGCAATACACATATCAACATTGTCTCCTTGTAATTGAATCTAATTTTATTGATTTGTACACAACCCAAATCCATTGTTAGCCCTTCCAATATCAATTGAGGAACTGAAAATCCATAAATCTCGAAAATTGTTTCATGCGGATGTCACGGTTTTCTACAACACATTTTTGGACAAAGCAACAAAAATGCCTCAAATACTGTGTGTTGATTTAACTGATAAAAAAATGATTGATGATAATCACAATGGTTGTTCCAAGTGACCTCATCCAACAACACAATCAAATGATCTTTCCAGGAAAAGGAATAGAAGTCACAAATTTCCAAATTGTACCAAAAACAAACTATGATTATGGTGACTATGATCACATTTTGTTGCTAGAAAATACAAGCATTGTAATAAAATTTGAACTAGTTTGTACATAATACAAATTTGTTCCCAATGAAACAATAAAACAATTGGGATAAATCATAGAAAATTTCCCAATATGAATAGTTGCAACACTCCTAACAAAAGCTCAAAAAGTTGGAATGCACTATAAACTGCAAATTAGAGATGGAAGATCTGAAGATGATAAGGCATTGGTAACATGCTCACCCTTGCGCCACTCACCATTTAGTCCTATGCATTTTAGCATATTGTTTGTATGTGATGTCAATAATTACATTTTGTTTTGGTACTTTATATCACAACTACAACTATTTGAGAATTTTGTGCTTATCTACAATGAAATGGAACAAAAACTGCAAAATGAAGATATGCCAAATATGCTCTTTAAAAGAATAACAAAATTAAAATACCTCGAGGAAAAAACATTCCATGTAAAAAATGCCACATTCATCACACATTTGAATATAGAGATACAATAAGACCTCAAAAAAGTAATCGAGACAAATCTAGGGAAGTACACATCCATTAATCTATTTATCTTTCATTCAAATTTTTTTTTTTCATTATACATTTGTTGACAACTCTTCTAATCTAATAGGTGCAAGGAATAATTGTGGTTCCAAGTGCATATTCTACACCATTTGAACATGTCTCTAAACTTTACAATTTCCCAATGTCATCATCCACAATGGTATAAGGCATGTCAATATTTTGCATTAAATGCAAACAAAACACCCTTTTTCTCCTTCTATATTTTATCAACTGCATTATAAGAACTCCCGATAACAACACCCTACAATGTTGCCTTAGAAACATGCTAGTTCTAAAGGAACTATTGCTTGAATTAGCTCAAACATCTTACCAAGAATATCTGCAAAAAATAACAACAACAATTTATATGTTGCGCAATTTAGAGATTCATGGTTTTTTAATTCTCAATGGCGACAATGAGATTCTGGATATTGA
>APFE031288212.1:131716-210156 GCA_000404065.3 Pinus taeda | reverse complement strand
CTTGAATATTTTTAGATTTAACGACCTAATAGTATATGGAATTAGTTTATTTTAATAATTTCTTTTATCTTGATTACCCAATATTATGTATATTCGATATAAAAACTATTCCATGATATTAATTTACTTAAATATAATTACTGGAATAATAATAAATATAGAATAAAATAAATTATTATATTAATTTTATGAATTAGTTTATTCACTTCTTTTATCTTAATTACCCAAAATTATGCATATTTGATATATAAACTAATCCATGATATTAATTTACTTAAATATAATTAGGAGAATAATAATAAATATAAAATAAAATAAATATATTTTATGAATTAGAATTGATTAACAAATAAATTATTATTAAATAAACCAATTTGGGAAAGTAATTTATTATATATATATATAAACAATTGTATTTGGTTAAATATATATATGATTTACTAACTTATGGGAGTCCTTTTCTTATATAGATTTACCTAATTTAGCTTTTTTCCAGGAATAATCATAATTAAATAAATTAGTCGTTATCATTCTAGTTGTTGGAGTCTTTGCCCATACTATTTAACTAGCTAAGCTGGATCGGTTCTTCAACTTGTCCTGACGATGAACCACACTGGTTGGTTCGAAACGCGTCGACAAAAGATCATTTATTGATTTCGCCGGAAATTCTCTAAACAATGTTATGGATCACATAAGTCTAAATTCCTTAATAAATTAAAGAAGTATTTACTAGAAAATGAATGACACAACAAATGATAATATGCACATGAAATAAATGGTCCAAAGTTCAAGGAATTGAGGGCCCTCCAAGACTCAACTTGCACATTAAAATATTTATCTAACTTGCTACCTTTTAATGTAAAGCTCAAATATAAATGGAAATCTCTCACACTTCCCTCATGCCTTCACTACTAAAGCTATTTACACAAAACAAAATAAAACAAACTTCTTGATAATCTTCATGCAACCCATTAATCTCTTAATTTAGTAGTCTTTTAGATCAAATTCGACCCCAATGGTGGCTCAAAATTGTTCCAAATTGAAAATGTGTGGAGTTGTATGAATTCCTTGCCCAAAACTATATTTTCTCCTTTCTAAAGCGATCACATTAGCCATGCATTAATTTGTCCCTTAAGGTTGGTTTTTCATGGATCCAACATGACTATATCTTTCTTGGGAAGCTTGACAACAAAACCCGTGTCTTCGATTTCACCCAAAATGCCTTCAAATATCTAAACTAATGAAGAATTATCAAAATTCCTATTTTGATAAAATATTGTGATTTCTTTTCCAACGTATAAAACTTATTAAAAATTAAAATTAAAATGAAGTGATAAAAATACTTGTTTAGTGGTTTTATTGGTAAATATGAAGACAAAATATGATAAAAATGATGGGTAAAGCATTTATTATGGTCAAAATGACATTTGTTTAGATGGTTATTTTTTAACAAAAATTATGACCAACATCTCCCCCAAGGAGAAGTTGTTGCATGTCCTCATGCAACAAAATTATATTGCTTTAATATTCGCATAGCCCTTGTTGTTCCTAGGAGAACATCTACATTGGATATAGATTCTCTTTGGATTTACTACCTTAGCCTTTGCATAAGCACCCTTACCTTTAAGATTTGGTTCTTTTCCTTTAATATATTTTCTACTAATACAACTGATAGGCCTATTTTTAAATCGTAATACTTTCTTCTTGTAGTATTTTGTCCTATTCCTTGAGCCTATCATTTTCCTTAATAGCATTCATGCTTTGTCTGGTCCACAATTAATTTTGTGTTTTTATGTGTCTTTCTAAGACTTTCATTTCTTTTACTTCTCTCTTTAAAATTTTGATTTTCCTCTTCTTTTTCTTCAATTCACCTTTGAAACTTCGTGGGAGCTTTTACTTTGGTCTCTTGAGAAATTTTCTTTAATACATCATCAAAATATTCCTTAAGTGTTGATTCTTTCTCTATAATAGTGAAGGGGTCCTCTTCTACTATTATGTATGGTTCTTCACTGATTGCCCTTGCTACATATGTCTTCCCTTCTTTAGCTTATAATGATTCAATGTAGTCCTACAAAATTTGTTGATCTTGGTCCACTTCCAATGTTGATGTCATAGGTGTAGAAAACTTTGTCCTACGCCTTTTAGGAATTTTCACAAATGAATATTCCTCTTGTTGGTTATTTTCTTTGCCATGTTTGGTGATTTCTTTGGTGATGGACCCAATTATTCTCCTTTAATAAATTCCAATTTCTTCTCTTACATTATTTGGTGCATGTTTGGGCTATAATGGAGGTGGAGGAATTTCATATATTTCCTCTTCAACTAATGTTCCCTGTTGCCTCAAATCCTAGTAGGCTTTGTGAGAGACATCATAGAGAAAAAACTACACTAAGATACAACAATTAGGTTTTTTTCACTATCACCTTAACACTCCACCTCTTGTTCTTTAGTAGAATTTCACCCCATGGGAGGCTTCTTAGTATATATCACCTAAAAGGTCTTCTAAGTCAGTAGGTTCAAGGTGATGCATGTGAATGGCCGAAGCAAGGTACTTATTAGTTATATTAGCTCACAAATCTTTATGTCAAGGTGTAACATACTATAAACTAAGCCTTGAAAATAGTACTTAAGACCTAGGGTTTGAATATATGATTCAATGAATGTGCATCTAGGCATAGAAACAAAAGGAAATGGTCTAATTAAAGATACAATCAACAATAGGAGATGGTAAACCTTCAACAAGCCCTAAGATGAAGTATTTTTTAGAATTAGGGTTTTGAAAAGCCCTAAATTACCTAAGATTGATGACATCAACCCTAATAAGGCACTTTTCACCATGCAATGCACTATGTTTTGTGTTGGTAAGGTCAAACAAGGTGAAAATATGCCAAATAATCTCCAAAGCTTCAATAACTCAAGCCTTAGTTGAATTTGGCCCTTGCCCTAGCACTAGAAGCTTGCCTTGAAGGGTTGAAAAAGTAAAAGAGATAAAAAGGTAAAAGTATTCAAGAGTTTTTATCATTGATGGGATCTGAGTTCCTTTTCCTACTTGGGTGAAGAGTCTTAGGGATTTAAACGATAAAGATATCAATTTCATGCATGGGGTAAGGGGTGAAGCCCTAGTTTTCACTTCCTAAATGTATATATCTTTTCTGAAGGGAGAAATTAACTAGAAGAATGCTGACTAGGATTTCTTCTAGGCATTTCAAGAATAATAGATTTTCATTTACATAAGGAACAAGTAAAAACCCTAACAATATTTCATTACGTGTAAAACCATAAAAAGTGCAGTAAATACTCACAATTGTTTCAATGACATGCCTTTATTCAATGCCAAAAAGATGTCTCCAATACAAGAACTAGTTTGCAGTAGCAAAAAATCCACAGAAGATCACATCTCCTCAAGTAGAAAAGTAGAATAGGCTAAGTCAAACTCTTTTAGAGAGGTTCAAATCCACAAGTATGATGATGAAAAAAATTAATGGAGTGATCTTGCTTTTATAAGAGGTCTATCACTTCCTTTAATTCAACTAAAATCATATAAATAAGTTCAATTTTGAGTAGCCTTGAGGGTTATCTCAATATGTCGAGTATCCGTCACATAAGCACCTCACTATGAGAGGTCATAGGGTTAATTATCCTCGACACCCTCTGGGATTAGGATCCAATATGAGTCGACAAGATTAATCTCTTCGAGGATCTACCCAAGATTGTTTCAGTGGACGTAGCGGTCACCGATATTTGGAGTTGTGAACCACATTAAAAAAAATACAAAAAGTAAATGAGTTACAAGCTAACCCAATATCTTAATGAAATAAAATCAACCAATATTCTCCCATATGTGTGAGCTATAAGGCCTCTTTAAACATGACGCCATGCCCTTTTAGGAGTCAAAATTCTCCAAAAGTGTAATGCAAGGGCTGTATGTATCATGATCAACCTTAATCAAGCCATAAAGCATCTCCATGCGTAAAAAAACTAGCTTTGGGTAGCCCTACGTCATTTCTAAGGGTTCCATATAGATTTTAGTGTAGTATCTCTCTAGTTTTAGGGCTCCATTAGGTACTACAAGTTCTCCCAAATCATCCCGGGGATGATAAACATCATTTGGGCTCTAGATAAATTCATGCTCATCAAGAAATGTCAAGACCAACCTAGGGGCATATTGGGTGCAATTGATATATCACAAAGAATCATCAATGCTAAGGAAGATGAGCTTAACATTATAGCATCAGAGGTTGCTTTTGGGTATCCATCACCACCAAGATCATAAAATATCTCCGGAAGTGTAGTATGGCTTGGGAATCATGTGGAGTATGAGTGGAATAGTGTGTTCTCGAGGCCTCAACTTCCTTGTGCAAGACCACCTAGAGAAACTATCTTAAACTCAAGTGAAAGCAATCATTCATTAGAGATAATAACTATCAAAGTGAACCATATTTAACTGTTAAGGGCATAATGATGTTTCAAATCAGGGGTGTCTAGGTAATCAACCCTATTATGTGCTTCGAGCCCCTAAGTGGAGGTGGAATTTCCAAGGTTAAGCCTTCAACACATAGGTGTTAGTGAGAATGCATGGAAATGAAGGGGAATGACTTCATGGCTTAGTGCCATGGTTAGGGGACCAATTAATGAAGGCCCACATCCTAAGTGTATAGATGTAATGGAGGGAGAAGTTGTGGAGGTATGAGTTACTCATTTCAAAAAGTTTTCAAATGGCACAACATACTTTTATATGGTGCATAACTTAAGGATATAATTTTATGTTTATGATATAACATTTATTCTAGCCCTTAGGATGAGTAAGTTTCTTGTTCATCAGTGTCGGGACATGAAAAGGTTCCTTATGATTAGATGGAGCATCAAGTGCTCAGGAGCCGAGTGATGGATAATGAGGGGGGTAGAGCTTATGCTAGGTTTTTTCCCATGAATTAATTTTGGTCTCAACCATATTTTTCATTTTAACTTTTCTTTTTCTTTTGTTGTGGCCATCATATGCTTTTTAATATTTTTAGTTGTGTCAACCTCTAGGAAAAAGTTTTGTAGCCCTACTCAAGAATGTGGATGTGTGAGTTCCAAATCCCAATGAACCAATGACGATTATCCTAAAGAATAGATGTGGTGTCAAGGGAATTATGAATAAAGTTAAGTATGGAATGATAAAAAACATGCTTCTACATTCCAAGTTTCCAAGTAGTGTCCCTACTATAATCCTAAGGCTTTAAAATAGGTCTTTGTGGAATAGGGCTAAAGACTTACCTCTCTGGTAAGGTGAGAGAACAAGCTTATAGTCAGGGTTGGTCAATCATCCAGATTACCCCTTTATCCATGTTAAAATTACCAAAACATTATATAAAAACACTTGATTGCAAAATGGTTAAAGTATATGTTGAGTGGTATCCCACCCTCATTCAAGAGGAATGTATGATGGTGAGAGGTGCATGATTGCTGCAAATGGAGGAGGAACGTGGCATATCATCATCACCAAGAAATGTGTGGGGTTGTTGGCTATCCAAGATAGGAGAAAAGGTTTTCTCCTATATCTCACCCATTTTGGTGGGTAACGGTCCCTTCTACAAACTCATTTTCAAGAGGAAATTGTTCCAAAGTCTGATCATGTTTTTGAAATTCATATTCTACTATTATCTTAATAGTCCATGTTGATAAAGGTTTTTGTACTTATTCTTTGGCCTTATTTGAATTCTTTTAGTATCCTTGTGAGGTTGTTTAACAAGTAATATGGAATATTCACAATGTTTTCCATTTTAAGATGTTGTAACAACAAAATGAGGTATAAAAATACAACAATATATCTACCTTCACAAGTGATTTATTTTTTAATTAGAATAGCTAACTCCTTCCATGTTTTCTTCAACCAACTTATTGATACTCCATTAGTCTAGTTAGGTTTTGGTCTAGATTTTCTTAGGAAGGTGTTGAGGCCTTCTCCTCTATTTGCCTATTTTTAAACCACCTTGCACCATTCTATGATAATTGCGAAAATCGTTTCACTACCCACACTGTACATGTCCCTATGAAATGTAATTCATTTATATAATGTGGAAATGTAAACATTGACTGGGATGGAGGAGTGGACACAGATTCAGAGGTTTAAGGAAGGAGTCACTTATAAATCTAAACCATTGCAATCATTTTATCACCAATCTCCATGAAGGAATTAAGGCCTTGCAAGTGCAAGAATTAAGAATGTATGTGTTTCCTGAAAAAGGAAGAGGCCATATAGTTCCTAATATTATGGAACGTGTTGTTGTGGTCAACATGCAACGAAATAATAGGAACTAGGAGGCTTGATGGGAGACAATGGGTGGAGATTGTTGTTGGAAGGGGATATAGGAAGAAGGTGGATATGCTCAAAAGCGCAAGGGGAAATTGTGACATAACTTGTTGAAGAAATGCATGAAATCTCAATGTATGCGCAAATTTGGACGCATGATGAGGAGTGTGGTGTAAGAAGAATATTACCATGTTGAGAAGGTAGAGTCATTGTGTGTTGTCGACTCCTATTATCAGGTGGAGATGTTTTTCATTCAGGCACTTATCATGGTGTTTAACATGTGGAGACCCTAAGTGTGTGCTTTAGATTCCCGTGGATGCTAATAGGTGGAGGCATGGAACACTTTGGATTCCTACAGGAGAGCATGTGGAGACAATGTGGGCTTTGGATTCTTGTAGTGTAAATTAGGTGGAGACATTATGGGCTTTGGGTTCCTGTAGTTTCTGATTGGGTGGAGACATTTTGTTCTTTGGACTCTTAGGCATCAGGTGGAGGCACTGTGTGCTCTAAATTCCCATGTCATATGGTTGACTTGTATTGGTGTAAATTCCCTGGAGCACTTAATTCCTAAGCCTATGAATCCAACTTAGGGGCGGTTAGTTGCAAGAGAGATTACAAAGTAGATGACCTATGGTTGGGTGGAAAGTTGAAGTCCCTCCCTTAGTTGCTTGTCATCTAAGTTAATCAGATTAGTATATTCACTTGTATGTATGTTTCACTATGGATGGTAAATGATATTGTTATGCATTATGGCACTACATGTAACAATAATTAAATGGAGGAATTAATTATTCCTGGTTGTTATAATGAAATGGTTATGTTAATGTCCTCATGGGTATGAGGGATTTTAGGTCCCTATCATTTTGATACTTTCCTAAGATGCAGAGCTATTTACATAGGTGTTTTATGAATGCTTGATGTGAATCATTAACTACTATAGTGTGTGGGTTCCATTATTTCGCATGGTCATGTATATTTGACTAATTGAGACTATCCACTGTATTTATGCTATAATGCATTATTTTGTTAATGAATCTGTTAGTTTTGCATGGAATACATTTTGTGGCATGATATGTTGTATCTGTGCTTGAAATTAGAGAATAGTGTTAGCCATGGTAGGCTTGTTCGGGTGCTAGTTAGTGGTCATGCTAATAATTTTATCACCTATGGTAGGGATGTGTATAATGGATTGAATTATTTGTGTGGGGATAATGGTTTTATCCCTATGGAACTCTGGTGCTTTTCCCAAGACTAGGTTTCAAAGGAAGGCATAGGCAAAGTCCCTAGCACCCTTAAGTTTCTAAGTCAAAATACTGTAGAGGACATACTTGTATGTGGGGTGGGCATTTAGTATTAAAGATAACCACTTTGATTACCTTAATGGAAGGTTTATGATTAATTTAGCAATTAAATATTAATCTCATTTTGTGCCTTAGTGGCAAGTGAAACCCGGATGGACTGGGTATGGTAGACAAAAAGCCCGATGTCGAGGGCCTGCATCAGATAGTATGGAAATTCATGTTGTGACATCCATTTAATTCCAGGTTTTGATTGAGTTCTTTTTGGACTCCAGCATGGTTAATAGATAGCATGGTAAAAGTCTCTTCCATAAATAATGACAGAGCATGGAATTGCACAAAGGTGGAGCTCTGATGAGCACCAGTATTGTAGCAAGAATGTTGCAACTCCTGGGGCTACCAACTTTACTTTATCAACCCGCGGTTCGTACAAACTTGGAGGTGACAGTGTTGTATACTCAAGTAGATGTGATGGGTTTGCTCTTTTTCACAGCCAAGCTGGTGATAGACCACTTTGGTTTTTTAAACCAGACTTCTATTGATTCAGAAGAAGCTTGATTACCAATGAGAAAAAGGGAAATTTGCACTAAAGGAAATCTTGTCTACTGTAGTAAGGAAAAGACTAAAATCAAATGCTTAAACACACCATTCATCTAACTAATTTTTAAGGGGCTTTGCTTCAAGAGAATGCTAAGTTCACATGTGTGCAATCCTACTGTCATAGGTATGCAATTCGAAACATCAAATATTCAACTGTTTTGCATGTAAATGAACAAAATAACTCTTTTTTCCTTTTTGTCTTTTTTGTGTGAAAATGTGAATGCTAACTTACTTTGGTGGTGTGGAAAGTGGATTAGGGATGATGGTGAATGGTCAGATGGCTTGGAATACAAGTAGGGGTCTTCTCCTATCTTCCTAGTGGATTTTCCCACAATTCAGCCTCAAAACAAGCCACTACAGGTCAACCTATAGGATGTCCTAATGCTCCTACAGGATCCCCAATATTACTACAGGATACAACTGAGAGAAAGAGGAGGGATTTGGAAGGTTATGTAAGGCTTAGGGAAGGTGAATTGTGGGTGCAATGAGACAAGGGAGTGCCTAGGACTCCTTCAGAGCTCAAAAATGAGTTGTGAGATGGTTGAATTTGCTCAACAAGCTTGAAGAAGTATTCTTATGGAATGATGAATTTGGTGAGGGATTTAGTGAAAGAAAGTGATAACCATGGATGCATGAGGTTAGGATGGGGTTGCTGGTCATGAAGTCTCTTTGTACTGCTAAAACTCTTGCATTGCATCAATCATTGACATTTTATCCATGAATCATGTTAAACAAGAAAGCTTTTCAATCAACTACGGAAAAACATAATTTTATTATCTAGTTGCCTATGCATGGGAAATAGTGTAGAATGATGTGAAACATTTATGAGATCTGATGCAAGGCTGAAGACATCATAAATGGAAATTAAATTCTATTCTTGAAAACTAGTAAAATGATGGCTTAAGTAACAAAAAACCCTAAATTCCATGAGAAATCAGAATTCTGTCTTTTTGGGGCTGCATAGGAGTTCTTTCCTCAAACCATGGTCCCTAAGGGGAGGAGTGAGGCCAGATCCACCCACTAATAGCTTTTGGATATTCCTTTAATCTATTGCTACAACAATGCACAAATGGGAGCAAACTAATCAAATCTACAACTACTTGCAATGAAATAATGTTAAAGACAATTCAATCATTAATCTATGAAATGAAATAAGAATACAAATACAAGAAGAGGAGCCTTTGCTGCTAGGGTTGAGCCCTATCCAAGAGCTTCAGCCCTTTGAGCCAAGTCAGTGCTGGATCAAGGAAATGCTCATTCTCATTATCAAATCAGAAAATTACATAACAATGTCTTCCACAAGTCTTGAACTCGAAAAATGCTTAATGCTTTTACATCAAGAATTAGAATCATAATGAGGCTCTAGGCCTCCTTATTTGTACAACTGAAGTCTCCAACGAATTCCTTAAATCTAGGGAGGCTTGGCTCCCAAACTCAAGATGAATTGGCTCTTTAACTGTCACTGGCTCGACTGCCTTTTGATCTTCATGACTTGGCTGCTTGTAACTCCGAGCTAGTGTGATTTGATGGAGGAATATTCGAATGAGTGAGGAGTAAATGAGGAGGATTCATCTCCTACAATGTCTCCTCCTTGTCTCATTCGAGTTTCTACCTTTAATTAGCCAAAATTTCCATGATTTGCTCTCAAAAACCTGCAATCAATGCACATTAGTCCATTATGCATAACATCTCACTTTTACTCATCTTATTAAGAAAAATATAATCAAAATATGTAAATAATTATGAGAAGAGTTGATTTAAATAAGCTAGGAGGTGTATTAAGGTCCATATAGTTACCCAATGATTAGGCTCATCAAGCTTAGCCTGTGGAACCCTTAATTGGACTAAGGTGGTAGACACCAAAAAATCCAACTAGGTATTTGTGGATGCCATGCGAGGAGTCCATAGGACATGGACCAAATGATGTGGCAATACTACTGATGTGGGATAATGTTAGCATGACATGAAGGGGCAACCATCATGAAGAGTAAGGTGGCTAGTTTTTGGATGACACGTGTGATGAGCCCCAAAAATGGGTAACTATATGGGCTCATTCTGCCCATTATTTTCATTTAATCCACTATTCTTAATATTTTTGTGCATGTTTTTGAATATATTTATGTCAATAGAGTGAATGGGGATAGTCACTTTGCTATGTAGTCTAATGAGTGTTTATTGCAGATTTTTTGGACAATTTTGGACAAGGACCAGGAATTTATGAGCAAAATGATAGCCAAACTCAAGGAAACAGGGATGAGGACTTATAGGAGGGGTGTCTCATTCATTAATGACCCCTTCCTCGAATTCTTCATCAACAGCTTGGAGTACAAAGGCCACATTGATGATTCTAAGGGGCAACCGAGCAAGTCAAGTAGGGTTGTTGTTATCTTCAGTTCTAGGCAGCTGAGTTCCTTAAGTTTAGGAGGACTGTTGGGAGTCCCCACTTTTATAAATAATAAGTCTTCAAGCCTCAGTAGGTTAGCCTTTTTTGCAGCCTTGTACTCAGCTCATTTTTGAGCTCTTTTTGAAGACAGTTTTGTGATGTAACTGCTATTTTTTGATAAATGAAGAGGAACCAAGTTTTGAACCAGCGTTGATCTTTTCTAGAGTGCTGAAGCTCTTGGGTTAGGGCCCAACCCAAGCTACCCAACACCTCCTTTGTGTATTTATATGCTTTTGCTTGCATTCATGAGATAATTTCTGTTGTTTAGGATAATCTTGCTTTGTTAAATTACGTTGCTTTTGATGGTTAGAATAGATATTTTGTTTCAAGTTGCTTAAGTAGTTTGTTGTAGTAATAGAAAAAGATCTAAAAAGGCTACCATTAGGACTTGATCTCCTTTCTCCCTCCTTGGGACCATGAATTGAGGTCAAGGCACTACTGCTGCCACCAAAAACACAGTTTTTGCCCCTCCAATGCAATTGCTAGTGTGATATTTCGAGTTGGAGAAGTTGATATTAGTTTGGATTCACCTGCTTAGATCATTTCATGTTCATTTACCATGTTTTTCTCATATAATATTCTATTCATAAAGCTCTGTTCAACATTTTTCTGGTTTTAGGTCAAAATTTATGTTAAAATAGAGAGAACTCTATTTTTTGGTTCTTGCTTTGGTCAGTTTTGAGAAGTAAGTGTACAACTCTCTTGTGGAACATTCTAGCTTATCATTCCTCCATAACACATCTTGTACTAGTTCATATCTCATAGATCCCCCAGCTCATTCGCCACATTTTTCCAATCTACCCTAATTTCTACATTTTTCCATAAAGTTGCTCTTTTGCCCTTTGAACAAATCCAACCATCTCCCTCGTTCCTGATCTTCCTTGACAAGTTCTAGACCCCTCAACACCTTCATCTAGCCTTCATTTCCCTTTTCCCATCATTTTTCCACCTTCAAACCTCCAAAAACCACTTTCGGCCTCCTCTTGTAGATCCTCTTGTAGAACCTCCTGTAGATCCCCTGCAGCCTCCTGTAGAATTTCCTACGAGTGATTTTTCGATGTCTGATCGCAATGGAAGCCTTCAAAAGGGTACTAGGGGCTTCTTAGGACCTCTCCACACCTTCCTTACCTTCTGCAAAAGCCAACTCCATCTCCCTTTGCCACTAAACCTCTGCAAAGTCACAACCAGTCAAATCACAAGCATAATAATTCCACATAAAAATACTCAAAAATACAAAAAGATGATTTCCTCTCATTTCTCTTTAGAAGTAGCTTGATTAAATGCAATTTACCTTTTTAGTAGTTAATGGCACCCATTCCAGTAGTTTCCATCTATTTTCTTGCAAAAGTAGGGTTAGTGGGTAAACTAGGGTTTGCATTTCATTTCAATTTTCTTTCTCTTTCTGTAAGTAGAATAGCCCCTGTAGAGTTAGTTTCCTTTCATCACAATTAAAGCTTCTTCTCAGAACTCATAGAAGTTGGCTTAATCTCCTAGCGAACTTGCGCCGACTGATCAAGTGACAGCCTGCAGTAAGAGCTAGTACTTGTGCATACAACACCATCGCTTCCAAGTTTGTTACGAACTATCGGGTTGATAAAAGTAAAGAAGGATGCCCCAGGAGTTGCAACATTATTGCTGCAATGCTGGAGCTCACTAATGTGGTACTAAGAGATGATGCAACATGGTATGGTGACATTATCCTAATATCGGTATGGAATTAGTAGGACATTTTGAATGTAGACTGATGTGGGTTCAGATGACATGGACTCTACACAGACAAGTGGATACCTAGATGGTGCCATGTGACACACCATGTCATCCTGGAATGAACCTATCAGAAGACTCATGATCATCTACATTGTCTCTTGGCATGGGTAACAGAGAGTGTGGCGATAAATGTGGTGTTTCAATATGGGAAACTTTCCATATACACCTCTATTTATTGCTAGGTTCGGCTGACCCATTGTGGGCGCAATTAACATAAGGCACAACAAAATATTGTCCATTAACTAATGTGGAAAGTGCTAACAATGAACCCCATTGATTGTTTTGGATGTAGGGGACCCCACTATTAATACAAACCATTGATTTCAATCAGAGTGGTTGGGAAAGGCTTAATCCACGAGGTGGTTAATCCATTGGCCTTGCAGGGAGCCATGTGGTGCTATATAATATGTCAATATTAAGAAGGGAATAAATTTCAATAAAGGAATTTTATTGAAGTAAAATTTACATCGCTAATAGGATTTTGGCAAGTCGAATGCAATAATGTTATTCAAGGCTAATTCCACTAACTTTGGGAAGGAGGGAAATTTTGTAACCCCATTTCCATAAAGAGGCCTTGGAGGTTGGGTTAATTAGAAGTAACAACTCCCATCACCTTGGGAAGTATGAGGGGGTTGGGGGGGGGCATTACAGTGTGGTACAAAGCTAAGGTTCTACACTAGACCCTTGGGAGAACAAAGTTGATATTTGTTGTAGTGTGGTATCACCACACTTGGTGGTGTTTAAAGGGTTATTGGTTGTTGTATGCAAATGTGTGTTGGATTTAGAATTTTGATTGAAAGTTGTGTATGCATGTATTGGTATCATAATTGTAAAATGAAAAGAATGATATATTTTAATGTGTAACTATTTTCTAATTGGCATAATGACTTGAAAATTGGTGTTACAGAAAGTCTCACATCAACATGCTTATTATAAATGAGCTAGGGTGATAGGTGAGTTTGAATGGCACCACCACAAATTCACAATTCCCATACCTAGTTCTGAAAGTTATCTTATGGATGTCTTCATCCCTAATTCACACCTGATGGTACCCAAAACTCAAGTCTTTCATTGAAAATATTGTAGCTCCTCTCAGTTATTCAAACAAGTCGTCAATCCTAGGAAAATGATATTTGTTTTTTATTGTGGATTTATTTAGCTTCACGTAGTCAATACACAATCTCAATGTACCATCCTTTTTATTTGCAAATAATTCTAGAGCTCCCCACGGCGATACACTGGGTCTGATGTATCTCCTATCCAACATTTCCTTTATTTCAATTTTAGTTCCACCAGCTCTGGAGTGCTAATGCGATACAAAGATTTTAGCATTGGTGTCGATCCTTGAACCAATTTGATTGACAAATAAATTTCTATCCAATTTCTCTCAATGTGGTGGTGCCATTCAAACTCACCAATGCTCCAATAAAATTTATGTATGTAATGAACAACGTGTAGAATTTCCTGTAGATTCACAAGCTCATGCAATTTACTGAAGCATAGGACAAGAATCTACTTCTACTTTCAAACAGCGGAAGCCAATAGATCGATTGAAAATAATAAGAAAAAGAAGAAGATAAATCAATGGCACATGAAACAAGATGTATCTGGGGAAAGTCACTGCTCAAACCCCGCTATCTGTATTGCATATATAAAAAATATGAGGGAAGATTCAGAGCTTGTTCTCACTAGAACAATTCCACATAAGTATGCTCAACTCTCTCATCTCACAAGCTGGCTCTTGGCCAACACTTAACCAATTCTGCAGCTCTCCAAGCCCCTAATCTCTTGCGCAATTCCTAGGATGAATAGCATGTATTTAAAAGGATTTCATGCCTCCAAAACTTGGCAATCCAAACATAGGATCAATCTCTGATGCATGCATGATATTTACACTCCAGTAAATAATACAACTGATAGTACACTGTGTTGGGACAGGGTCCCCTGGGTCAGATTTTGTTATGTTAAATTTGTTGTAAAGTATCCACATTTTGAGGAGCGGAGCGCAAGTAGCCCAGGTCAATAGGAGTCAAATGGGTTTTAGGAAGGTCAAAACCCCTTAGTTTGTTAAAGGCAAGTTGTTTTGAGACCTACCCATGGTTTGCAAACTATGGTATTGCAATGAAAAAAGAGTATAAAAGGAAGTCATAGAAGAGTCATAGGTAAGCAATAGGAAGTGCATGCGTTGATTCTGAATTAGTCTATTCTGTACTTGGATGAAGGGGAATGCTCCTGTAGTTGTGTGCGCAAATGCCTTGGTAATTCCGCAACTGAGTGTGCAGGCCCCTGTAGTTGTGTATGCGGGGTTGGAAAAAGTTTGTAACTGAGAATCTAAAGCATAATAAAGACATATTTTGAAGTGATATT
This sequence comes from Pinus taeda, assembly GCA_000404065.3. NCBI lineage: Eukaryota > Viridiplantae > Streptophyta > Pinopsida > Pinales > Pinaceae > Pinus > Pinus taeda. Next base: position 195,386 of record APFE031288212.1, on the reverse strand, counting down.
TGTGTATCTATGTATTACTATTTATTTATGAGGTTGCTATACTTATAAACTATTGAATGCATTTAATCGGGAAAAATAGTTAATAGATTCGTGAAGACATAGATATTCTTATTTGTATGATGTTATGCATGTTTAGCGCAATCAAAGAGTGACATAAATATGTTAACTGTTATTTACTATAAGTTCTGGGTTACAAGGGTTAGGGTTTGCGAAAGTCAAGATAAAGCCCTAAATCTATAGAAAACTCATCACATAGCCCTCTGGATGCAGAAACTTGGTTTTAGCATCCCCCAATACTGCCTTGGGTGAGATTGCAATGTGCGCTACGTGGTTTATTTCCGAAAGGGCCAGTAGTGTAGGGTTTTTTTGGTTAATGTAGCTAACTCTGAACCTAGGTCCAAGCCCCCTCAATCCAACACACTATCCATACACTCTAGTCTCAATTGGGCCTTTCTCTAAACCTACATGCATGATTTTCTCATGACGGAATTTTCAGTTAAACACTTTGGAACTAATTTAACTGAACATAACACAGTAAACTAAGTGATCTAATTTCCAAATCAATTTAAACTCATACTGGACCCCTAAAACTTAGGGAGAACATATACATGACTACAAAAAGATTTCCAACTCAAAATTCTTAATCTAATTAAGTTAATTAAACTTAATTAACTATTTACAACTTTCTATGAGAATTGAATTTGATTTTAATTCTTAGTTTAATTCAACGACAAATTAAATTGGAATTTCTTGTTTCCATTTCTCAACACCCCCTCTCAACAAGAAAGGGAATATTAGCTACCCCGATCCTATCTCTGTGAAACTCGAATTTACATCTTGACAATGTCTTTGTCAAAATGTCAACATTTTGCTCCTCCATGGGAATGTACTCTAATAAAATAATCCACGTCAATACACAATCTCTGAGATGATGATATTGGATATCAATATGCTTGAACTGATCATGAAACACTGGATTTTCAGAGAGTTTGATACAACTCTGATTATCGTGGTAAATCAAAGTTGGATCCATCTGCTGACCAAACAAACCAAACAAGATCTTCCTCATCTAGACGGCCTCACATGCTGCCTGACTCGCATCCATGTACTCTGCCTCTGCCGAATTTAGTGCAACTTATATATGTTTCCTATTGTGCCAAGAAACTGCGCTGACCAAATATTGAAGATACCTCCTGATGTGCTCTTCCTGTCAGATGGATTCCTTGCTCAATCTGCATCAGTGAAGCCTTGAAGCTTCACTCCCTCTATCCATATGTACCATAATCCACACTGGGAAGTGCCCCTGAGGTATCTCAAGACATGTTTTGTCGCCTTCCAATACAACTTGGTAGGCCTAAACATTGCTTGACTAAACTGGTTAACTACATAGCACATATTCGGTTGTGTGTTCACCAAGTACATGAGTGAACCCACAAGCTGCCTATAAATAATAGCTTCCACTACTTCCTCCGAAGTAGCATCCTCCTTCCTCTAGTTACCTTTTAGAGGAGTCTCCATGGGTTTGCTGCTCTCCATGCAGAATCTCCTGAGTATCTTATTGAAATAATTTCCCCAAAACACAAACAAATCCCCATCTCCCTGCCATGCCTCCATGCTAAGAAAGTAATGCATGAGCCCCATGTCCTTCATCTCAAACTCTCTTTCAAGGTCCTCCTTGCAAGACTTGATCAACTGATCATCAAATGTTAGTATGAGATCATCAACATAAAGTACAATGATTAAGAATTTACCTTCCAGCACTATGTGGTATAGGTTCGCATCTGCTTCACTCTTCGTGAAGCCCAACCCGATGAAGTAGCTATCTATCCTAGTGTACCAAGCATGGGGTTCTTGCTTCAGCTCATACAAAACTCTCTTGAGCCGAAACACATGCGACTCATTGTCAAAGGTCTCAAAACCTGTAGGTTTCTCTATGTGCACCTCTTCCTCAATCACGACATTAAGGAAGGTTGTCTTCACATCCATCTGATGTATCTTCCAACTCATCTATGATGATAGTGCCAATATAGATCTGATTGATGAGTACCTTGTAACAGGAGAAAAGGTCTCATCATAGTCAATCCCGTCTACCCGTGAAAAGCCACGGGCCACAAATCTAGCCTTATATTTCTCCACACTACCATTTGTAGCTTTCTTTACCTTGTAAAGCGAATGGGTGTTCACCGCTGAATTTTCCTCTGGTCTCATGACCACATCCCAAACATTGTTATGAACTATGGATTCAAACTCCTCCACCATGAAATCAATCCAAACCGGCTACTGCACTACTTCCTTAAAGGAGGATGCCTCTTTCACAACACATTTGGCTATAAGAGCCATGTATCCAGTGTACCTCTCAGGTGACCTCCTTTTTCCTGTTATGAGCAATGGGTGCTCCCATATTGTCCCGTGCATCATCCAATAATCTATCAGCCTCTCATGTGCACTTTCTTCCCTCTCTGGAAGACTCTGTCTGAGTGGATGTCTCCACTCCTAGATCCTCTACATGTGGCTGCTCCACATCAATCTGAGGCTCCTCATCCACATGTAGCTCAAGCTCCCTTTCAAGGGAAACTCACATGGCCTTCCCCTCATTGAGTATGACATCCCTGCGAACCACTGTCATCCTATTGGTTGGAAAGTACACCCGATAGTTGTGAGATCTATTAGCGTGCTCCACAAATATCCCCAACTTTTCTATAGGCTCAAGGTTCTTCCGTGCATCTTTGGTCACATGGAAATATATGATGACCCAAAATTATGAAGTCACCAACATCTGGCCTCTTACCGGAAAGCCTCCTTTAGTGTCTTCATCTCAAGTATTTGATGTGGGGTACGGTTCTGAACATAAACCTCTGTGTTGCATGCCTCAACCCACAAGGGTAGTGGTAGGCCCTGATCATGGAACATCACCCTTTTTCCCCTACTATGCTTTTGTTCTTCCTCTCAGCCACCACATTCTGCTGAGGGTTTTTGGGGTTCCGTCAATTCTTGTTTAATCCCTTCTATTGCACAAAAGTTCTTAAACTCATTTGAGACATACTTACCACCATTATTACTCTATATAGATTTAACCTTCTTGCCTGACTCTTTCTCCACCAATGCTTTAAACTCACAAAACTTTGTGAAAGTTTGATCCTTTTTCTGCATGAAAAATATCCAACATTTACGAGAATAGTCATTAACAAATATAACATAATACCTGTGTCTGGCTTTGGATGATGAAGAGAATGGTCCACACACATATGAATAGAATTGCTCTAGAATAGCCTCTGCTCGGATGTCTCTGTCATGGAAGGCAGACTTGGTGTATTTTCCCAAATTACACCCCTTGCATGTATCAACTTTCTTAAGCGTACCTTTGGGAAGACCGATAGAGATCTGCTGCAATATCTTCAAAGCCTCATGAAGCAAGTGGCCCAATTGCCTGTGCCACAACTCGCCAATGTCTCGGCTTTGCACCCTTTCTGCTTTTGTGTTCAAAGCAACACACTCATCTACCTCCATCTTATAGACATTCTTCACCCAAATCCCTATCTTCTTTACTTGACCCATGGCTATGTGTCAAAAGGACGCCTTTCCTTTCGAGAAGATCACATCATAGCCTCTATCCTCAAGCATGGAAACAAATACCAAGTTATTCTTCAACCCGGGCATATACATAACATTCTTCAAGGTGAATGGAGCCCCATGCTCCCTCTAAAAACTAATTGTGCCCAATCCAGTAACATTATGCTTCCCGTCGTCACCCATCTTGATATGCATTTGGAGATCTTTCTCCTCCAAGTCAATAAATAACTCTATGTCACCAGTCATGTGGAATGAAGCTCCATTGTATAAGTACCATACACTTCCCATCATTGATGAGACCATGCATGCAATGAGGGAAAATTCCAATTTGAATTGAGAGGCCAAAGCCTCACCCACCGCTCCTCCTGAGGACTTCTTCTCGAACTTCTTGAGTGGAAAATTTGTATCAAAATGGCCCAACTCATGACATTGAAAGAACTTAACTTTCATCATGTCTTTCTTCTTACCTCCATGATAAGAATCTAGTTTAGAATGAGAATTTTTCCCTTTCCCCTTCTTTGCCTTAATTGGTAAGGAACAATTATATTCATCATCAGTCTTTGATGAAGAGCCATCCCTGGCATTCCTCCTGATATCCTCTTGCATCAAATTCGACCACAATCATTCCCAATCTAACAAATTATCCTGACCATTGACAAAGTCCTAATAAATATGCCAACTCTTTGGGAGTCCTAGAAGAGCAAGACTCACCATATCATCCTCGACAATCGTGGTTCCAACACTTCCAAGTTCATCACGACATTGAGTGAACTTGGTCAAGTATATTGGAATAGTCTTGCCTTTCTCCATTTTGATTTTCGAAGTTTATCCTTCAGTGAAAATTTCCTTTGGTCATTGCTATTCTTATACAAGTTCTTCAATTCTTTCCACATAACATACGGAGTTTCCTCGCCATGGAGTCTCAAGACAATGTGGTCTCGAACTTTCTCAAGGATTATTTGCCTCACCTTCGCCGCACACTTCTTCCATTCGGCCAAATTCTATGCATCTGATGTTGTTGGCTTGAGAATTTCTTGATCAATGAATTCCTTCAAGCCATTATCCTCTAGCACAACCTCCATTTTGTACCTCCAAGATATAAAATTCAATCTGCTTTCCAAGGCATATTCGAGCCACAAACTGTAGAACACCATCTGTCGATCTTGAAGTATGTATTTCAAATTAAAATTTCACCTATAACCCAAAACTCAAAACTTCAAAATCTCATATAATATACTTTTCTTAGCTTTGATACCATGTAGAATTTCCTATAGATTCAGAAGCACATGCAATTTACGAAAGCACAGGACAAGAATCTACTTCTACTTTCGACCAGCGAAAACCAATAGGTCGATTGAAAAAAATAAGAACAAGAAGAAGATAAATCAATGACACTTAACACAAGATGTCTATGGGGAAAGCCACTGCTCAAAACCCGGTTATCTTTATTGCATAAATCAGAAATATAAGTGAAGATACAAAGCTTATTCTCACTGGAACAATTCCGCACAAGTATTCTCAACTCTCTCAGCTCACAAACTAGCTCTTGTCCAACACTTAGCCAATTATGCATCTCTCAAAGCCCCTAATCTCTTGTGTAATTCCTAGGATGAATAACCCATATTTAAAAGGGAATTCATGCATGCTATTTACACTCCAGTGTATAATACTACTGATAGTACACTGTCCTTGCACTCTAGTCTCAACTGGTTCTTTCTTTGAAATGACATGCATGAGTTTCTCATGAGGGAATCTTCAGTTAACTGTAGTAGCACTTGTGGATGCACTAGGGAACCAACTAATTGTTAACCCTCTATTAGGTCCTCAAACAGTTTGGAACTAATTTAACTGAACATAACTCAATAAACTGAGTGACCTAATTTCCAACTCAATTTAAACTCATACTAGACCACTAAAACTTAGGGAGAACATATACATGACTACATAAAGATTTCCAATTCGAAATTCCTAAGATAATTAGGTTAATTAAACTTAATTAACTATTTACAAGTTGCTATGACGATATAATTTGATTTTAATTCTTAGTTTAATTCAAGGATAAATTAAGTTGTAATTTCTTGTTGCCATTTCTCAACACAACGCTCTTAGTCCGTACTTCGACAAGTTTGTGCTAGTCTTTGTAGATGACATTTTGGTTTATTCTAAGACCAAGGAGGAACATGAAGAACATTTTGTAGCAATTTTGCAATTGTGGAGAGAACACAAGCTTTATGCCAAGCTCAACAAATGTGATTTCTTCTAATCACAAGTTTAGTACTTGGGACACACTGTTTTCAAGGAAGGAGGAATAATATATCTTGAAAATATTAAGGCCATTATGGAGTGGCCTACTCCTCATAGTCTGGCTGAAGTTATATCCTTCATGGGATTGGCTAGGTATTAATAGATATTTATTCAGAATTTCTCAAATATTGGACATCTAATCACAACATTATGGAGAAAAGGAATTAAATCTCAATGGAAAATATAATGTGTAGCTAGTTTTGAGTAATTAAAGAATCTAGTCACACATGCACCAATATTAAGAATAACATACCCAAAAAAATAATTTGTGGTTTTCATAGATGCTTGCAAGGAGAGGCTTAGTGGATTCTTAATGAAAGACAGATAAATAGTTTTTTATGAATCAAGGATGCTTAATGAACATGAACAAAATTATATCACTCGTGATTTGGAGCTAGTAGATTCAATGAAAATCTAGAGGCAATACCTGCTTGGAAGGAAATTTGTTTTCATCTTATATCAATGAGGTTTGAGTTATTTATTTGACCAACCCAACCTGAATGCAAGACAAGAAAGGAAACTGTCATTTAAAAAAAAAAACTCCTTTGAAATAAAATATATCAAATGCAAGGAAAATAAAGTAGCAAATGCACTCAATAGAAGATTACAAGTGGCTCATGTGGTATCCATTGAACCTTCTGAGGTTAATATCAAAGCAAGGATCAAAGAGGAAATGCATCAGGATGAGCATTACCAACAAGTGAAGAAATGCTTACATCAAGAGCTAAAAGGAGTTTTGAGTAAGAACTAATCACTCATAGATCATGGTTTACTAAAGTTCAAAGGCAGGTGGTATATACCTTGTATGTGTGACTTGAAGAAGCTCATCTCTGACGAGTTCGATAAAACACATTATTCAGGTCATCTAGCTATCAAAAAATGAAAAAAATCTATTAAAATGATGTACTATTGGCTAGACATGAAAAATGATGTTTCCAAGTATATTTCCAGATGTGTGGAGTGTCAACAAGTGAAAGTGGAGTGTAGAAATCCAATAGGATTGTTGCAACCAATCCCCATTCCTAAGTAGAAGTGGGAAGCCCTCTCTATGGAATTCATCACAGTACTACCAAATACATCTAGACAACATGATGTCATTATGTTAGTTGTGGAAAAGTTGAGTAAAGTAGATCATTTTATAGTTGTCAAGTATACCCACAAGGCAATTGATATTGCCCATATTTTCATTAAAGAATAATAAATATTTGAAGGAACGAAATGAGACACATATATGAATAGAAAAACAAAGATACAATGAAAATGAAAATTCAATTCATTAATAACAAAGTACTAAAAACTGTTTACATGCTGAATGGAAATAAACTAGCTCAGATGATGGTATCTTATCTCCAAGAATAGATGTGATGGCTACATGCCTTATGAACTATGTTATAATGAGGCTTGAAGAACTAGTTATCATTGAGAAACAATGGAAAACCGTAGACATCCAGAAACATAACCCTAGGAGATGGAGTGCCAAAAGTCTGTGGGCCCCGTTGGGGTAAATTGGTAGATCAACTTCACGTGGTCATAAATTTGACATAGGATCTATGTTTGACGTGTACAATACCTCTCTATAGAGATATATTCAAGAACTACATATTTCTATTGCAAACCCCTATATTAGGCTACGGATTTTCCTGTTAAAAAATTTCGTTTAGGGCCTCAAAATGTCTTTGGAAGTTCAAGATTTGAAAATCTTCCAAAAATAGTAAAATGTGCTACAATTAAGGAAATTGAAGGAAAAAATGGTGGGGGTCCAAGTGGAATAGGCAGGTGGCCACCAATATCCACCTATATCATTCCTCCCCCCTTAGGATGCTGGTAAAAATACTGGGGGGGGGGGGGGGTGAATCAGTACGTTAAAAGTCACTTAAACCTTTCAATTTTCTTATTCAAATTTTTGTATGCTATTGTCATTAAGTAAACTAGCATATATATGCGACTATGATGAAAGAAAACATCATATATCTAGTTAGCTAATTGTTCATATATTTCATCATCTATTCTACTTTAACCGGTATGTTATTACTTAATTAACCTTTAATTGAACAGTAACCATGAGCCGTAACAATAAAGAAACACATCAAAACATGAGGACACTAGGATTTTTAGGTGGAAACCCAATGTGGTAGAAAACCACCATTGCCATTGTCTTTATCTTCATCTTTTATTATAAAGGAAAAAATATTACAATATTGTATTGGCATAGACTCATACCAGGACACAGGCACCCACCTGCAAAAGGCTACAACCTTCTCTTGTTCTCCAGATTCCATGGGAAGGGAGCTCCAAACCCCTGATCTCGTTTACCGGATCCTACTAGAAGGGAGCTCTGACCCCTTGATATGATTCACTAGATACGACTGGAAGGAAGCTTCGAATTCCTCATTAAAGGCTCCAACCCTCAACACCTTTGTGGACCACATTTCATAATATTTCATACAGGATCCACCTGATCCAAAACATCAAACCTATAGGCCAATTTTCATCATATTTTCAGACTAGACCCACTATCATCATTTAAGCCCAATATGAAATAACATTACTGAAACAAATCACTATATCAAATCACTTAATCACTGAACCAATTAGATCACTGAATTTATACCATTTCTTACAACTGAATCAAACCAAACCATAACAGGTATAAACCATTAGATAAATCAATATGCCAAGCCAAGCACTGTTACCCATCACAGAATCCAGTTGTTGCTACTGAAAAACACTTATCAACCATATGTCATAATATATACGCTACTGTTCTAAGTCATACCCGCGTATGTTCACACGTTTCCTTAATCAGACCTACGTACATATCTCAAAATACTTAACAACTATGTCTTAATCACTGTTTTTTTCAAAATCGAGCTTGGGACATTGTGGAGGATAAAAAATGTCACACTGAATCAATTACTAAATCACATTATAAACCATCACAGATCACTGACCTAGATACACATCATCACAAAGTGGCATAATATATAATCAATATATCATTCCATAACCAATTCAACCCAATTAGAACTGTTAAACACAAAATATCATGTGAGAGACATCATTGGCAAACAAGAACAAACATAACAGAAATAAGCAAACATCAATAACAACTCATACTGCAAAACCCTAGCAGATTTAGGTGACTCTTATAAACCATATCCGCGTATATATGCGGTTATCATTCACCACACTTGCATACAGTTATGTCCATACTTCAAAATATATACGCAACTACCCAGTAGAGGATCCACGTATGTATGCGAATTCTCAATGTAAAACCTACGTACAGATCTATAATCATTGAGACATACCTTCGTTATAACACAACATTTGTCAAATCCAAATCACGACATGCAAACTATTACAGACACACATCATAATGTTATCATCACAGATCTATCAAACCATAAGCAAATTATTCCATTTGTGGTCATTTCAAATCGATTAGATCTGATCCATCTCCATGATCCCTGGTGCACTCCTATTTCAGACCAAGTCATTCATCAATAATCCATCATATGCACATCCTTAACACTTGATCCTCATCTCCTTATATAGTATGAGCCTTAACCAATACCTTAGGCCAATCCTGTAGTAATTCCAATGGTAATCTTTTACGGGATCAAACATCTATTATCATGCTCATTACTCTAGGAAAATACCATGGTAAATACCCATGGTATTCATAATACCATGGTGCAAAAATTGTACGTGACTTCTCTTCATCATACCCGCATATGTACACAACTTTTTTTCACAAGACCCACGTATACTTTTCCAAAAATTCACCTTTATCATCCTTCTATCTCTGAAATGATATTCCTTTGTCCATTCTCTCTGTCACATTTGTACCAACCTGTATAATCATCTCACTACCATCATGTTGACATCTTTATCAAGTTGGTTGCCATCAAGGACAACACATTAGTCATAATTCTAACATAGGAAGCAATGGTCCCCATTGCATTGAGTGCCTCCATGAGATGGGGAAACTTTTTCCGAACTTGGTCCCTGGTGAACCACTTGCCTTGGTGCAGGAGTTGGCAACCTTTGACAACCCAATACAGTTGTATATTTTGCTGACAAGTGTTCTTGATTTATGTGTCCATGATCCGATCAGTTGTGACTTGTTCCATGCAGTCTGGGTTTAACTCTGTTGGTGTGAGTTGTTTTGAAATGTACGATCTATATAATAATGTGGAAAGTATGGCCAAAGGTGGTTCACATTAAACACTGGGTGCAGGCCAAGGAATGGGGGAATGTTGAGCTCGAAATCATTGTCTCCCAAAACCTTGGTGTTGACAAGGTTAATCCTCTCTATGGACAAAGACGATCCCTCTTTCCCAATGAGTGGGTCTAGCAACTGAAGGGACAATCAACTAGACATCTTCCTAGATTATAATTGAAAAATAGAACAAGAGATAAGGCCTACCTTGCTCTGATGCTAATCTGATTTCCTTTGTTGTGATCCTTTAACGACTTGTGTCATGAACTTATTCCTGCTTCTTCCATCGCTTATGTACCTACACAAGTAACCAAGAGACAACAAAGCATGAAAAAACCAATAGAAAATCCAATAATAACCTATTTAGTTGATCAAGGAATGCCAAACCAATACATACATAAACATATATATTTTGGGAAAATGAACTAATAGTTATATTATTATTTAAAGAATAAAGGGGAAGATTACAACCATGGCCTTGATGTTCAAAGGCTCTTCTTGAGTGGTAATCCAAGTCTAAGCCAATAAACTCTCCAACACTCCTTCTCCAAGTCTAATGAATAACTTCTAAGCACAAGTTTAGTATAGGGGTGCAAATGGACATAGATCAACCATTTGGGAATGGTAGAGGGGGAATTTATAGGCTGGGAGAGGGAGTTAGGCCTCCTCCAAGATAGGATTAGGCCCACATCTTAAGGAGGTAGCTCATAGGGATGAGACCAAGAGGTCAAATTAGGAGGCTTCAACCTCATCTATGCAAAACCACCTCCAGCTCGTTGCTCTGGAAGCTTCTAGATCACGAAAATTCTCATCCTCTTTGGGAAAACTTCCTTTTTGAGACCATCGCGAGTATAAGAGAGAACATAACAATTCCATCGCTGGCTTAACAAGGTGCAATAGGTGATCATCGCGGTTTTGAGCTTCATAAGGGTGATGAATCACATTTTAGGGTTCCAAGAGCCATTTCTTCAAGGAAATCTCTAGGGATTTTCCAAGCAATGTTAAAGGAGGGATATGAGTTGTATACATTAATGAGTATATTGTATAATGATCATGTTTTGGGAACTTTAGGGTATGTCACAAGGAAGTATAGGAGGCGTGAAAAAATATTGTGTAACAATTGGTGATGGTGTAAGGCCCATATCGGAGTGGTTTGAGCTTCCGATGGGCTATGGCAGGCGTTCTTTCTGCAAATGCAACCAAAATTTGTCGCCCTCCTAAAACTTGTGCGACACTCAATGTTGATCATGCTACTTCTTGTACTTGGCATAGGACTTATCCAAGATGTCGTGCACCTACTGGTGGATGTGTTGGATGCATTCAATAAACCAGGTTTATTTATCAACCTTTGTTTGTACATGTGTGGATTCTACTTGTGTAGTCACATGAGGCATGAAAACATCAATCAGACACAATGGTTGAAGACCCAAACCCACTTGGAAAGGATTGTGACCAGTCAAGCTATAAAGAGCTTTGTTAATCTGTGTTGCATATAAGGAAGGCTCTCAACCTAGGTTCGTGGATGCTTGGAGTTGTACATGCATAGTATGTGCATTATCATCCTCTTGACAACCTCTGGCTGGCCATCAATCTAGGGATGGAATGTAGTCAAGTTGGTGAGCTTAGTGTCCAATAATGTCCAGAGGCTCGACTAAAATGTGCTAAAGAAGATACTATCTCAATTTGATATAATGGTCTGCAAGATTCCAAAATGTACCCATACTCATTCAAAGAAGAGTTTGGTAGTGTCCTTTACTATGATATTCTTATTGCAAGTTGAAAATATAACCATCTTAGAAACTCTATCCATGAGCACAAACACACATTCATTACCATGCTTGGTAGAAAGGAGGCTTGACAAATAGTCCATGGAGATGGATTTCCAGGGCTGGTTGGGAGTAGGTAGAGGAGTGTATAATCCCTACTTCGTGATGGTTGGCTTGATGATGGAACAGGCAATGCAAGAGTTGATATATTTTCCAACGTCTTGTCAGAGTTTTGGCTAATAAAAATATTTTTGTAGCACAACCATAGTTTTCTCCACAAAAAAGTGTGTTGCGACTCGACTAGAGTGCGCCTCCCAAATAAATTTGGCATGCTCGCTTGAAGGAATAAAAAAGTGGCCCCCGTAGGATAATAATGCATCCTGGAGGTGGAAATATGGAACTTTCTTGCCATCCACTAGCATCTGGTAAGTGGTGGCAAACTTTGGATCATTCTTGTATAGTTGCGGTCATCCAGAGGTCTTGTGGCCACAAGAGTTGAGAATAGTAGTTAGTGATACAAATTGGGGATGATTGAGGCAATACATAACATGATTGGTGCTACCCTTCTTATACTTAATGTTCAAGTGGAATTGTTGCAAATATGTAGACCACTTCTGAGGGAGATCATTCTGCAACTTCCCTTATGTCTGTATAAACTGAGGAGGTCGGTGATCTATGTGGATGATCATCTCCTTCCCCAGAATGTAATGTTTCTATTGCTGGAAACATTGCACGATATAATACATATCTTTATCATATGTGTGGTACTTTAGAATTGTATCAGAAAGTGTCTCACTGTGATAGGCCACTAGATGCCCTTGCTGGGTGAGAACTACACCAATAACATAGTCAGAGGTGTCTGTCTTGATTTCAAATGGTTTTTGCAGGTCTGGAAATGTGAGTATAAGTGCAGAACAGAGGCGGTGCTTCAGCTCAACGAATGCCTTCTATTAGGACTCAGACCAGGAAAACTTTTCTTTTGCTCTGCCCTTGGTAACTTGACTCAAAGGTCAAGTGATATGGGAGAATCTCAACACGAACCTCAGATAAAAGTTGGCAAGGCCCAAAAAGATGTGAATCTATGTTAGAGTGGTCAAGCCTGGGAAATCCTGAATGACTTCGATCTTAGCCAGATCCACATGCACGCCTTTCTCATCTAAGATGTAACCCAAATATTTGACCTAGCTCATGCCAAAGGTGCATTTCTCCAGGTTAGCACATAGTTTGTGCTGTCGCAGGGTTTGAAGGACCTGTCGAATGTGGTTTAATTCTTCTTCGCAAATATTTCTGAATATAATAATGTCATCTAGATATACAACCACGAATTAATTGGTGAAGGGCCGCAAAATTTCATCCATCAACCTCATAAAAGTTGCAGGGGCATTTGTCAAACCGAAATACATGACTAACCATTCAAGAAGGCCCTCCTTAGATTTGAAGGCGGTCTTCCATACATATGTGGGATTTATTGGAACCTGGTGATAGCTAGACTTCAGATCAATCTTTTTGAAATACTCTTCCCCCTTGCGCTAGTCAAGAAGGTCATCAATCTGCTAGATTGGATACTGCTTCCTGATAGTGATTTTGTTCAGTTCCCAATAATTAATGCAGAGCCTCCAGGTCCCATCCTTCTTCTGTACAAGTGCAATTGGGCTCCCATAAGGTGAGGAATTTGGTAATATATTCCCTTTTTGTAGAAACTCCTAGATTTGCCTCTGCATCTGTTCATTTTCCAGAATGGAGTGACGGTATATTGACCCATCGGGTAGACATGCTCCATGGGTCAGATCGATTGAATGCTTGATGACAATGTAAGGGCAACCCTGTGGGTGGGGAGAAGATGTACCTGTATTCTTCCACTACCTTATCCACCTTCTTCTGCTATCTGGAGGAACCTTTCCTGCGGGCCATGGATGTGACCACGATCTTCCCCTTACTTTGAGAGAAAAAAAGGAAAACAAATTTCTCAGTCTAGGAGATGATCTTATTGCATTTCTTAGAAGAGATAAGAGAGATGGCAGTAGGCAGGGATACCTATGGTATATTGTATAACTTATTTCCCAAAGTAATAATAATAGTGTGAGGACTAGACTCATACAAAACATGATGCTTCCACAAGTATGGTTGGCCTAATAATATATCACAAACTTTAAGAGGAGCAACATCACACATTACCTCATCCGTGAAGGGCTTGGTGCTGCAGGGAAGGAAACATTGTTGGCTGACGTGAAGATATCGTCCTTAGTGAAGATACCAATGGTGTATGGCTACGGGTGTGGTGTAGTTGATAAGCCCAACCGCTTCACGACCTTTGCTGAAATGAGGGTTTATTGGCTCCCATTGTTGACAATGGACTGCAACCATGAACCCTTCACCCACATATGTGAGTGGAAGAGACGCTCCCACTCCTATGGATATTTGGGCTTAATCTTATGGATCTTGGTGGTGTCAATGGTGGCGATGGGCTCTGCATCAATAATATTCTTCCATTTTTCATTCCTCTTTTCGAGTTCTGTCTTAGAGTTAGAATATGCATCTGACTCGGAAGCTTTAAGCTCGACCACCAATGACTTCTTGGCATGACACTCATTTGCGTTGTGAGTGGGGCTCTTATGGAACTCTCACCACTTTCCTGTGTCCTTTGTCTTCGTGGTGTTTTCCTTTGCTTGCGGATTCGGCGGTTTGTCTTGGGTAACCCACCTTGGATTTGTCCTTTGTTCTATGGTTTGGGCGTGCTCTTTCCCTGCTTCCAATTCATAGATGCAAAGTCACATTTCTTTTGTTTAAATTTTTGTTCAATCATGGTAGCATATCGGTATGCTACACCAAGAGAGGATATATCTAGGAACTTCATTTCTTCTTGAATGTATTTGTGGAGGCAACCGCGACACTTGAGCACCAGATGCCACTAAGAGTCTTTGATACCCAAATTTGTGTGTGGAGTATGAAAAATATTTGTGAGCTAATGCACATCTTGGAGCCTTTGCCATCGTAGTGTGGTTAACTGTATGTAATTGTCCTCATAGCTCTCCATTAGGTAATATTGTTCCTTGACAATGTCTAAGAAAGAGTTCCAAGAGGGGGAAACTATAAATAGAGAGGGTTCCTCAACCCTTTTCTCATATTAAGTTTCCCACCAGTCCTTGATATGGGGAGCAACCTTGAGTAGTGCAAACTTAATCTTCTCCCTATCGGAGAAACTATAGATGAAAAAATATCCTTCCAATAGATTCAACCATTTATCTACAACATCTGCATCTATTTGACCTTTGAATATAGGAATATCAAAGTTTACTTGTACCTTGAAAGGGGTGACACCTCTGAAGTGAATACTGGATGAATATGTGTCGCCAGTGGTCATCCAACAAAGGATCTGCGCAAAGTTGTCCATCATTGCATTCCTTTGTCACTCGAGGGATTCTTCAAGTAATATTTTGAAAGGATCTCCTGCTCCCTCATATTTATTTTCTTTTGCCATGGGATGCCATCAGGGTCGACAAGGCCGGCCTTACAAAGGTTACACCAGTTCGAGCCCTAACTCCTTATACCCCGACCTCGTTGGGAACATGCACAAAAAAAAGAGAAAGAACATACCACACTGAGTCCATATTTATGAAAGAATGAAATGAAACACAAATATGAATAGAAACATAGAGATAAAATGAAAACAAAAATTCAATTCATTAATAGCAAAGTACTGAAAACTATTTACATGTAGAATGGAAATAAACTAGCTCAGGTGATGGTATCTTATCTCTGAGAAGAGATGTGATAGCTACATGCCTTATGAACTATGTTAAAATGAGGCTCAAAGACAAATTTATTATTAAGAAACAATGGAAAACCGTAAACATCAAAAAACCTAACTGTAGGAGATGAAACACCAAAAATTTGTGGGCCGCGTTGGGGTAAATTAGTACATCAACTTCCCAAGGCATACGTTCTCTATTTGATGCATACCATACCTTGCTAGAAATATCTATCCGAGGACTACAAATTTTAACTACAAAGCAATGGTGTAGAAATTGGGTTTGCTTGTTTTCCAAAAAACATTGTTTAAGGCCTCAAAACAACTCCGGAAGTTCAGGACCTGAAGAACTGCCAAAAATAGTAAAATATGCTACAATTAAGGAAACTAAAAAAAAAATGGTGGGGGTCCAATTGGAATAGGCGGGTGGCCACCATTATCCACCTAGATCAAAGAGATAGTTAGATTGCATGGTATTCACAAAAATATCATTTCAAATTGGGATGCTAAGTTTAATTCAAAATTCTAGAAAGCAATGCTTGCTAGTCTTAGAATCGACTTAGCTTTCAATACATCATATCATCCTTAAACAGATGGATAGGATGAAAGAGTAAACAAGGTGCTAGAAGACATGCTAAGAATGTATTTCATGCATCAGTCTAAGAGGTTGGAATAGTTTCTATCTTTCGTATATTTTCTTATAACAATGGGTACCAAGAATCATTGAATGTGAGTTCTTTTGAAGCTTTATATGGTAGAATATGAAATAAACCTATTAGCTTGAAAGACCTAGTGAATAGTGTGCTTCTTAGACCTGATATGTCGAGGAAAATGGAATAAGTAGTTTCTATCAAGAAGAAATTGAAAGTGGCTCAAGATAGGAAAAAGAGATATGTAGATAACCAAAGAAAGCATTAGGAATTCCAAGTTGGGGAACATGTTTAGCTCCACATCAGGCCAAGAAAATTTTTATTAAGATTTGGGTCTGGTGCTAAGTTAGCTCCAAGATTTCATGGAGCATTTCAGATCTTAGGAACAGGGGCTAGTGGCTTACATACTAGCCTTGCCATCCATAATGAAATCACGTGATTTTTTCCATATTTCTTTGCTAGAAAAATATGTTGATAATACTAATCATGTTGTTAAATGGTATGTGAAATAGGTGGAATCTAGGGCAGAATTCCAACCAAAATCACAATTCATTCTAGATCGGAGGTAGATTTCACTATATAATCAAATAATTGAGCATGTCAAGGTGAAATGGAGGCACTTTGGAACATATGAGACCACTTGGGAAATGATTGATTAGATGAGGGTTTCGTACCCATTTTTTTACACTACAAGTAAATGCAAGAAAAGGTGTGTATATTAAGTTTGTTGTTAAATGTTGTGTTCACATATAGAACACCAAGGGCAAGGTTCCTCTATGGAGGTGGGGTCTATGATAACTCTTTCACTACCCCTCTTGTATATGCCACTATGACATGTGATTCATTTAAATAATGTGGAAATGTAAACATTGAATGGGATGGAGGAGTTGACATAGTTTCAGAGGTTTGTGGAGGAGGAGTCACTTTTAAACCTAAACCTATCGGTTCATTTTATCACCTATCTCTCTAAAGGAATTATGTCCTTTCTTTTGCAAACATTAAATGTATGGGATTCCTGAATGAAGGACGAGCCCATACGATGGCTGATGTCATGGAACGTGTTGGTATGGTCAACACACAATGAAAGGATGATAAGCAGGAGGCCCAATGAGAGACAAGGGGCGAGATGCGTTAGAAAATTAGAAAGGCGAAAATATTTTCTTTATATAAATAATTACTTGTGATATTCTTATGTTCCTCTTTTATCTTTTAGTTCATCAAGCAATTACCAAAACAATAACACAATGATCATAAACACCAGATGTAGGCGAATCTCTAGGGAAAAACTCCTATCTAGGGGAAAACCTAGTCAACAACTCTTCCTTAATAACTTCATGAGATAATACAAGACTCTTTACCTAGACACATACTTCCTCCACACCAAGTCATCCCTTTATTTCCTCTGTAGATGATACCCCTTTTAGCAATAACATCGACCTAGCAGTAGCCCAACAGCAACTTCAACCCAATAGTTAGCCCAACAACAACTTCGATTCAAAAATTAGCTTAGCAACAAATTCGTTCCAAGAGTTATCCCAACAAGAAATTTGACCCAACAATACCTTCGTCCTTCTAGCAAATATCCTAGTAAATCCACATGAGTGAGAGAGAGACAAACCCAGAAACTTTGATCTTCCTTCTTCCAACAACTTCACACTTTCTCTGCTCTTCTTCTCATAGATATCAAACTTGTGAGTGAGATTGCTCCAAATGAATTCAAATTGCTTCAATATATAGGCTTATGGGGAGGTAAAATTACCCAATTTGAGGCCAACTTGATCTCCTTGAGGCCGGCTTGGTGTGGAGGTGACAAATAGCTTATTTGACTCAGTAATAAATATTTTTACATGATTCAAAAGCCTAAGAAGGGTATATTTAAATGGACAATGACTCTAATGACTTAGAATAAATCATAGAAGTCATCAATGGGGACTTTGACCTAAAACATGATTACCCAAGCATGAAACTGATGCTTTAATAAGTCATATGTAATAATAATAATAATAATAATAATAATAAACATTTATTTTTCATTCTTTTGATAAATATATTTCATTGTGACTCAACTACAATTTATGAAGACCAAAACTAGTTACATTCTTCAACACTCCCTCTTAACTAGGGAGGTATTGATACTTACATATAAAAGTACATGGAAGACCTCAAAACACATGAGGAGGTTAGGCACTTACGGTGCCACAGACTAGATTCCTGACCAGGGTAATCTATTCGGGTGGGACTAAGATGGACTAAAGATTTCAACCTCTCTAGGTACCATTAATCTTACTTGCTAATGATCAACCCAGGGATCTATGTGCATATCCAAGTTCAGATCTCCATGACCAAAACCACCCTCCCTACTTCGGGATCTAGATATCAACACACAAACTGAACAATGTACTCCCAGGCATTACACAATTCCTCAACACGTCAAATCTCTCTAACCTCAAGCATGCTTTTCAAAAACTTTGAGGGATTTACTTGAACAGTCACAACCCCAATCAATAATAACCTTTCAAAAACTCATGAGTAGCCACAAATCTTCGGTGTCTTCTAACTTGATGCTGCCTCAGAATTCATCATAGTAGGACTTCGAGGCTTCCCAAACAAATCTTGAAAAAAGTTTCCTCAATCATTCAAATTCCTTTCCTATTTCACATGCAACAACCAAATCCTGATTTCCTTCTTTCAACTACACCTCAATATTCATTCCCCAATTTCTTCTTCAAGGTATCCATCCATTATGACTATAATATGCCCTCCCTCTCAACTTGGGAGATATCCTTCCTTTTATCTCAACTCCCTCTTAACTTGGGGAGATAATATTCTTTGTTATGACATCAGAGAATCTTTCATGGCTTCCATCCTTCTTGATCATCATGCTTATCAAATTATGAACATCCTCATCATTTTGAAGATTGTGTACCTACACAACTTAGACAATAAGTACAACCAAATACATATAGAAGCATGACATTAACTATATCAGAATCATATAATAATGGAAGCATTAGAATTTAGATGTCATATACATAATCTTAGTTAGGTTCACAAACAACAACCGACACATACTTTTATACTTCAACTTCTTGCTAGGGTCTTTTCATAAATCCTAGACTTCATCATCAAGACTTTTGATAAAAATATTCATTATATCTAGGGTTTCAATATTTTTTCCAGAGATTGTTGGGGTCTTAATATAGGTTTATAGATTCAGTCCCTCTTACATTTATTTTTCAATCTGGGGTCCATTTGTGTATTTCAAGGTTATCGTGTAAGGTCTATGCAGGCCACAGATTCCCTACCTAGTATTGAGCAATTACGAAATACAAGGTCCAAGAGTTCTACAAATCGAGTAACAGCAAATTAAATAACACCAAATCTAAGTAACAACAATCCAAAGTAATAACAATTCTGAAATAACAACAAGATATTAAAGAAACAAAGAACTGAAATAGAAATAAAAAAACATTAACGATATAATTGGAAAGCATACCTATCCACACAAACTGTATCTAACAACACTTGATCGAAATAGTGGGCCCAACTCTACGATTAGGGGCGTAGCTGAGAATTAAAGGTCACAGAGAGTTACAATATGATGATATTCTCATTGATTCATAAGAATAAATTACAAACTAAAGTTCTATTGTTACACAGGAAAGGAAGATCCTTGAATATCTGATCTGCTCTATATGTGTTATCTCCCTTTTCTCTCTGATTTGTGTCTTTTAAATACACAAACAACAAAGGGAAATGTACAGCAAATTGATTACAAAATGATTCCCCTTATAATTTAGATTGATTACAAAATCTCAATAAGCAAGATGAGATTTGAGAAATCTTTCCATCATGATTCAGCTGGAACAAGTCGAATCTGCTATTGCAATTGGGGCAATTTGGAAAACTGCCACAACAAAAAATCTACGAAAATGTCATTTGAAGAATCTTGCTTTTATCTCAATCCATATCGAATTTTGGAAAACTACTTATTGGAAAACTAATTTGGTCTATTTTGCACAAAACTCGTGTCTCAAATTTTCAATTTTCTTCTTCTTTTGACTAAAACGTCCAACACAAAACTGTCACTTTTTATCCCAACGAATTTCTGGGTTGGAATGTTTCATTATAAGGCGAAGATCAAATTTGCAATATGGAAAAGATATTGGAGGCTAAAATGGTGAGTGATGTTATAACAAAACCATCATTGGTAAAATCATGCATAATAATCATCAATTTATTAAAAATAAAGGAGAACAAATATTACTTATCCACAAGAGCATAAATAATTATGAAATGAAATTATATGATGAATTATGATAAATATCATAGTATAAATGGATGAAATGGATGTTATAATAATAATGATAAATTAGTGGCCCAAAAGAGATATGACATATTCTAATGTAAGATATTGCAAACTTAGAATCAATTCAAACAAGTACACTTGTAATGCATTTAACAACTTTAGAATTCATATCGTTGACTTCTACTAGGATTTAATGCAAACCCTAGATTCAATACATGAAACACTAAGTATTAGATGTCAACAATCAAAACTAGACATAATACACTTTAAGGTTTCAATGATATGATCAACTTATACTAGGGTTTTTTGTCAACCCTATATTTTATCATGATGGAAACAATATCACCATATCATAGAATATCAAACTTCTACTAGGGCTTAGTTACAAACCCTAGAAATTACATACTATCAATAATTATGTTAGCACATATACATATCTAGGATTTCATAATCATGCACAATCATATCAATATCCATTAGGTAAACCCAAGAAACAAAACTCAATACATTTTAAAGTTAGATATATAACAATCTAGATCAGAACAAGGTTTTGATCATATAGACAAGTAGTTACCTAGGGATTCATTCCTAGGAGCTAACTTTCGATACATAATGGTTTTACTTACAAATCCTAATTTACCAAAACTTCAAGGTCTAGGAACACATTATCATCCAAACCTAAAGGAATAGGGTTTTCATAGCAATACTAAACCTCCACACGTGACAACATCATCAAAACTCTAAACATCAGTAGACTAGGGATTTCACATCAGCATTGATATACCCTTAGGTTAGGGTTTTATAGAGAACCTTTTAGGGTTCCACAAACATAATATTTTTAAAGAGGGTAGATTTAGTCTAATGATTAATATCCCAAGCACTAATCTCTATGATTCAAAGGTTCTAGACATAACACTTGCTAGTAGATTCCTTAAAATGAATGAGTATACCTTTGAAGAGAAACAAAAAATTATTGTCTAAGACATACCTTTGAGTTTAGACAAACCTTATAGGACATCAATTCCAATAGAGCTTGTATGGTTTGTCTTGTGAGGTCTTCTTCATAGCCCTTGAGCATATCGACAAGCTTTTCCTAAACAAGGAAAATAAAAAAGGAAATGTTATTAGTATCTAGTGTAAACACATCTAGATAAGAGAAGGAAAACCAAATATAAAATATAACACATGGAGTAAGACACTTATCTTTGGAAAAGTAGTGAGGGATCCCTATTAATCCAATCTCTATGGATACTTATAACTTTAGCAAAACAATTCAACAATATATTTCCAAAGAATGTTAAACCTATAATTTCTAGAAATCAAAACACAAAATAATTCAAGAACTTGGAGTAGAAGGATAGAGTTCCTAAGAGTCCCTAGCTAATAAATATTTGACTTCAAATTCTTCCTTCTTGTTCTTGTTTGGAGTTCCTTCATCAACAACATTTTCATATTACCTTTCTGTCTTCTTTAATCTTGGATTTTGAGGACAATCACTTTTATAGTGACCCATATTGTGACAGTTGTAGCATTTAATTTTGGATAGGTGTAACTTTCTTCTAGTCCCTTTAGACTTCTTGAATGATCATTTGTGCTTGTGATGAGTGGAATAGGCATTTGAAATTTCTCTTCTTCATTCCCTTTGTTGCTTACTAAGAAATTCTAACTTTTTCCTAACTACATGCATTACATAGTTGTTCGAAGGTAGGAGTCTCCTTCCAACTGTTGAGACTTGTAGAGAAGACACTCCATAATGTTGGTGAACTTGGAAGTGCAGTGATAACAAGTTCCTTATCTGGTACTATCTCATTAATTGTCTAGAGTTCATCTCTTAATATACCTATTCTCGTAAAAGAAAGATGCCACAATGTCATCCTTATAGATCTTAGTTCATTTTTAAGGATTGTTATTTGACCAATATTCCTAATACTGAATAATTTGGATAATGCCTCATACATTTCATGGGTAGATTCTATGTTGGATATGTAGAGGACGAGATTATCCTTTATTCCATCCAGCATTAGAGTAATGGCCAATATTTCTATTTCCCTAAACTTTGCCTTTTCTGTATCACTTGACTCATTAGTAGGCTTCTTTACCTTTCCTTTGACTAGATCTAAAACTTTATTATTCTTGAGGATGAGGTTTATCATCTTCTTCCATGCCCTATAGTTAGATGTTCCTTCTAGTTTGTTTTCTACCTTCATTGAGTTAGATATTGTCCTTGAAGATGATATATTTGACTTCTTATATGTTCCTTTTGATGACCCTTATTCAAAGCTTCTTAGAACTCCTTATTCTTATTTCAATAGATCTTTGAGCTACCTTTTCCCCTTCTTCACCTTAGATTTGATACCATGTTAGAAAATCAGAAAGGCAAAAAGATTTTCTTTATATATACAATTGCTTGTGATATTCTTATGTTCCTCTTTTATCTTTTAGTTCATCAAGAAATTACCAAAACAATAGCACAAAGATCACAAACACCAGATGTAGGCAGACAACCAGGGGAAAACCCCTATCTAGGGGAAAAACCAGTAAAAAACTCTTCCTTAATAACTTCATAAGTTAATCCAAGACTCTTGACCTAGACACAAAATTCATCCACTCCAAGTCAACCTTTTCTTTCTTTTGTAGATGATAACCCTTTCAACAATAACATTGACCTAGCAATAGCCCAACAACTCCGACCCAATAGTTAGCCCAATAACAATTTTGATCCAGCAATTAGCCAAACAATAACTTCGATCCAATAGTTAGCCCAATAACAAATTCGACCCAGCAATATCTTCATCCTTCCAACAAATATCCCAGTAAATCCATACGAGTGAGAGAGAGAAACCCAAAAACTTTGATCTTCCTTCTTCCAGCAATTTCACATTCTTTCTGCTCTTCTTCTCTTAGATGTCTAAATTGTAAGTGAGATTTCTCCAAATGAATTTGAATTGCTTCAATATATAGGCTTCTAGTGAGGTCAAATTGCCCAATTTGAGGCTGAATTGATCTCCTTGAGGCCGACTTGGTGTGGAGGTGACAAATAACTTATTTGACTCAATAATGAATATTTTTACATGATTCAAAAGCCCAAAAAGGGTCTCCTTAAATCGAAAATGACTCTAATGACTTAGAATAGCTCCTAGAAGTCCTCAATGGGGACTTTGACCTAAAACATGATGACCCCCAAGCATGAAACCCATGCTTTAATAAGTCATAATAATAAGTTATTTTTCATTCTTTCGATAAATATATTTCATTGTGACTCAAATACAATTTATGAGGACTGAATCTAGTTACATTCTTCAACAATATGCTCAGTGAGCAGGGGGTGTAATACCCCCTAATAATGATAATAAAAATAATAAATAATATAATATAATATTAAAATATAAGTAAATAAATAATAAACAATAAAGACAATATAATAATAGTAAACACATAATAAACAATAAAGAGAAAATAATAATAGAATATAAATGGTAAATAATAAAAGAAAATATAATAAATAATAACCAATGAAGAAAATTCAATAATAACAAATAAACAAAATAGAAAATAATAAATTAGAGTTATATATATATATAAATATATATGGGGTAAGAATAAGTAAAGCTAACAAAAAGTAAAAAGGAATAAAATAAGAAATATTTAAATTAAGAGAAATATTAAATCAAGTAAAACTTAAAATAAAGAAATAAAAGTTGGCATATTGACACATGGAATATGTGCATGGAAATCTCTTTTATTTTTTGGTCTATTAATTGGACAGTGAGGAAGATGAGATTCATCCATTCTCTTGGGAGAAGAGTGTTGTAAGACAAAGGATTCCCTGGCAGTAGTACGTTGATTGAGGGCTTGGGGGTGGCTAGTTGTACAAAGATTATGTGCAACTGAGCCTACAGTTGGGTGGAGATTCATCCCCAAAATCTTTGTTGTGGTTAGCATAATTCAAAGAGTATTCAACTCCAAAAGCATAAGTAAAGAATATCGTCATAAATAACTAAAAGTTATTTGATTGTTATCTTAAACTTTATGATTTATTTTTGAATTAAAAAAATATTTTAGAAATAATTAAAATAAAAGTTAATTATAAATAATTAAAATTATATTATAAATTGTAAAGTAGTTATAAATAACTAAAATTATATCTCAAACTAAAAACCAAAACCCAAAACTTAAAGAGAAGTTCTAATTAATTTGATATGACATACATAATTATTAAGAATATAAAAGTTATGTATTGGTAAAAATAGAAATCTAAAAACAGTTAAAATTAATATCATCCCTATTTTTAGATTAACAAGAGTTCGCGTATACGATCTACTGTAGTGGGTCATACCCATCTCAGAGCACCACTATTATGTCTTTCTAAGATCTCAAACATTATTTTTTAAGTATTTATTTGATATTTTAATTCGGCTCAATAGCTTTAATCATCTAAGTAAGTGGCTCACACTAACAAATTAAATAATAATTAATAGAGGCGGGATGAGGGAAGCGGAACGCAACGACAAGGTGATCTAGGGTTTTCAGGTCGGCGGCGTAATAGTGCAGCGATCGGGAGGAACGAAGCACTGTGAAGGGACAGGAGGCCCCAATCAGACACGCGAGGATCTAAGCAGGAAAAAAGTAGCAAGCTGAGAGAAGAAAAATTCGGACAATACTGAAGGAAACCATGGAGGGAAGTCAAGGGAGGGGAGAGATCCCCTCCTTCAAAAATGTCGTAGCAGGAGAATCCAGTGGCGGAGGTCGGGCAGAGCCACAGCTGGACAATGACAAAGATGTACCGGTCTTGGGTAGCCGATGGCAAGCAAGAATGGGGAGCAGATGCCTTCCTAGGGCACAAAAAAGACCAAGGTATGTGATCCCAAACAATAAACTGGAAGATTATCGCTGTTATATGAAAGACCATGCATTGATCTGCAAGTTTATAGGTTTTTGGCCCTCTGAAAAAGATCTGGTAAAATGGATTCAATTACGATGGAAACCAAAAGGACATGTTGACCTGAAATTGGGAGCCAAGGGTTTCTTTACGGTCATCTTTGCAAACCTAGAGGATAAAGAGAGAATATTCGAGGAGGGACCTTACTTCATGAATAACGCGGGTTTATTTATGAGACACTGGGAAGAGAGGTATAACCCAGATGCAGAAAAATTACTGGCAACACCCATATGGGTTCGATTGTTTGGGTTACCAATAGAGTTCTGGCACCCTGAGATTCTAGAAGGGATTGGAAACACAATAGGGGCGTTCGCCAAAGTAGCAGAAACGACTAAAAGGGGAAAATTCACATCCTATGCAAGGATCTGCGTATATATGAATATAGCAAAACCCCTACCTGAATTTGTAGAAGTGGAATACCATGATGAAATCTGGCAACAGCCGATAGACTATGAGCACATTCCTTTTAGATGTCGTAGATGTCACGAATATGGACACCTATTCAGGGAATGCCCATAGAACAAGGAAGGAGAGATCACAAGAATAATGGAAGAAGAGAAAAGAAGAACAGAAGAAATTGAGACAGGAGAGAGGGGTTTTAAGGAAGTCCAAAGGAGACAAAAACCGTGTACTGAGGGACAAAGAGGGCAACCAAAAGGAAAGAACATCCCTGTGGAAAATCAGAATAAATTCCAGGTCCTCCAAGATGAGGAAGAGGAGACAGAAGAAGGTAAAAAGGAAGAAGGGGGTACGGAAAACGTCCCGATGGATATCATCTCGGAAACCCCAGGCAAAAATACCAGTCAGACCAAAGAAACCGAAGTTGAAATGGGTGAACGCCAGGAAACAACAGAAGAACAGCTAACACAAGGAACAGACAAGCGAAAGGAGAATGGGATCGAAGAAGAACGGATAATGAAGAAACTGCTACAAGAGTGGAAGAACTTAGATGAGCGATTCATTCCAGAATCCCAAAAGCAGCAATACAAGGAGGCATTCCAAAAATATAAGGAGAAGAAAGGAGGTATGACGGAGATCGGACCGGACCAATCAGGAACGCCAGGATCTCAAAACATAGGAATGGACGGAAATGGCAAAGGAGGAAGGAAACGAGGAAGGAAACCTTTGAATGAGAAACTCTAGTTAACTCAGGAAGAGTGATACCTCTATCAGAGGTATTTCAACAACCCTTAAAAAAGTTTTAAATGATTATTACAAGCTGGAACATAAGGGGACTTAATAGTAAGGGAAAGCAGAGGTATCTGAAGGAGAGACTGAGGAAGGACAAACTGAGTATAATGATGATTCAGGAAACCAAAATGAATCACCAACAGATACAAGAAATTTTAGAAAAGTCACGATCAAAGTATGAAGTAATGGCTCAAGACGCGGATGGATCAGCTGGTGGTTTAGCGATTTTATGGAATACAGAGGAGGTTATTTTTGAAAATTGGATCAGCCTCCCCAGAATTCTATCCAGAGTGTTTAGGTTGGCAGGAACGAGGGAAAGAATCCTCATTTCTGGGGTTTATGATCCTCACTTACCCAGGGGACGAAAATATTTTCTAAGGAATATACAGGCAGTAAGAAGAATAATCCCGGATAATCTATGGATAGTTGGCGGAGATTTTAATTTGATCCGTGAGCTAGGAGAAAAACGAGGAGGCATCAGGAGACAGGACCAAAGTATGGAGGATTTTAATGAGCTCATAACAAATCTAAGATTAGTGGATACCCCAACAACAAATGGTGTGTTCACCTGGAATAACAGGAGAGGTGGAAAGAACCAGATTGCATCAAAGCTGGATAGGTTCCTCCTATCCGAACAAATTCTGAACAGAGATGTTTTTATAGAGGCAAAAATCCTCCCGGGCTTAGGCTCAGACCACTGGCCGATATGTTTAGAAATTGACATAAAGAAAATCAAAGGAAAGAAACCTTTCCGATTTGAGGCCTTTTGGCTCAGAAATCCGGATTTTCTTCATAAAATGGAAGAATGGTGGACTCAGAGTCAAGTCAGAGGGCAAGGTAAAATGCATACATTCCAATTAAAGCTCAAGGAAATAAAAAACAAAATTAGAAAATGGAATAAGGATGAATTTGGGAATATAATGGAAGATAAACAAAAACTTGAAAAGGAAATGGAGGATATCCAGCAGCAAATTATCCTGGAAGGAAGGGATGAAGAAAGGAGCAAAGAGGAGGGTAGAATAATAAGTCAGTTGGAAGAAAGAAGAAAATAGGAGGAGATCCTGTGGAGGCAAAAGTCAAGAATCAACTGGCTACGGGAAGGTGAGAGAAATACAAAATTCTTTCATCAAGCAATGATTCAAAACAGACAGCGAAACCAGATCTTCTCAATAAAAAACGAAGCAGGAGAGCGGGTAATAGAACAAGAAGGAATAGAGCAAGTTCTGGTGGAATACCATAAGGGGATCCTCACCGAACCTCAAGACGACAGAGGTGAAGCAATAAAACAAATATGCAAGGAAATTCCAAAATTAATCACAGCAGAACAGAACAAGGCCCTTTTGCATGCAACTACAATAGAAGAGGTCGAGGAGGTGGTCATGAACATGAAAAGAGGAAAAGCACCGGGACCAGATGGCTTCACAGCAGAATTTTATCAAGCAGGATGGAAGTTCCTGGGGCAGGAAATCTTGGAAGCTGTTGAAGAATCTCATCTGAAGCAAAGAATGTGGTCAGGTATTAACTCAACCTTTTTAACTCTGATTCCTAAAAGTAATAATTCTGAGGAAGCTCAAGGATTCCGGCCAATATCCTTGTGTAACGTTATTTACAAGATCATTGCTACTCTGATAGCAAAAAGGTTGAAACCGCTTCTCCCGAGCATCATTTCCCCAGAGCAAACGGGTTTTTTTGAAGGACGACAAATACTCAATGGTTTAGTGGTTGCCCAAGAGATGATACATTCACTAAACCAAAACAAGCAGAAAGGAATGATGATAAAACTAGACCTCTCAAAGGCCTATGATCGTTTGAGCTGGAGATATCTCTGTGCAGTGTTGGAAGCGTATGGTTTTGAAAAGAGATGGATCGAATGGATATTCAGCATGATCTCAACCCAATTTTCTCAATTCTGGTCAATGGCAATCCAACAAGGACATTTAACACTTCAAGGGGTATAAGGAAAGGCGATCCAATATCACCCTTCCTCTTTATTTTAGCAGCAGAAGGACTCGGGAGAATTATTAAAAGAGAGACTAGGAGAAATAAGATTAGAGGATTAAATCCCTGGGGTAACAATCTAGCTATAACTCATCAACAATTTGTTGATGACATAATGCTATTTGGGGAAGTTAGTATCAGAGAGGTAAGGGTAATCAAGGAAGTCTTGGATTTATTCATGGAAGCTTCTAGAATGGAGATTAACAAGGAAAAATCGTGCACATTTATTTTCAACACTCCGGAGGCCATCAAAGCCCATCTCACCAGAACACTGGGCTTCAGACAAGGGGAATTACCTACCAAATATCTAGGCAATCAGCTGGACATACATCCAACCCGTATGAAAAATTGGCAGGAAGTTATTGATAAAATCAAAAGGAGGCTAACAAACTGGTCCTTCAGATCTCTGAATATCGCTAGTCGAACAGTCTTGCTAAAGTCTATCCTACAGTCAATACCAGTTTACACGCTGTCTATCCGAGTAGCTTCGAAAGGTGTCTGCTCAAAATTAAGGGAGATATTTGGAAAGTTTGTCTGGGGAGGACCGAAACAACAGAGAAAATGGGCCCTCGTTTCTTGGACATATTTGATTCAAAGGAAGGAAGAGGGAGGTCTGGGGGTGAGAGATCCGGAAATTCTCAACAAAGTTTTAGGCGCAAAATTATGGTGGAGATGGCTACAAGGCGGAACAGATGTATGGAAGAAAATATGGGAATATAAATATAATATGCCGGAACTAACAGCAGATAAATTGAGAATAGAAGAATCCCCAAAAGGGTCATCAATATGGAATTTAGCAAGTCAGAATAGAGATATGATTAACCAGTATACCTTTTGGGAAATCCGAGGAGGAACTAATGCAAAATTCTGGGAGGATGGATGGCAGCAAAAAGGCAAAATGAAAGAGATACAAACCCTTCAAGAGATTCAACAGAGAGCACAAAGGGCAGGGATGGAAAATGTAAGGGACTACTGGGTGGATGAAGAAAGCAGGGGTATATGGAGAACATGGAGAAAACCAAGAGAATGGTGTGAAAATATAAACACAGAGGTAGAGGATATTTACCTAAAAGAAATGGATCTCAGAAAGATAAAAAACAGGGCAGGGGAGGACATCCTAAGATGGGGCAGAGCGATGAAAGGGACGTTCACAGTAAAAGAAGCCTACTACCTGACAACAAGGCAAAATCAAGAAGAAGGAGGTCAAGACTGGAGGAAGATTTGGGAAGGAAAATGGTGGCCAAAAATCACAATCTTCGCCTGGTTGGTTAGCAAAGGAAAGATCCTAACCTGGGATAAAATCTTAAAGAGAGGTTACCAAGGACCGTCAAGATGTAGCCTCTGCAACAGTGAAGCAGAAAATCAAGAACACCTTTTAAATAAGTGCCCTTATGCAGAAAGCGTCTGGGAGAAGATCAGATTACTATTTGGAAGAACAATGAGAGACCCTAATAATATTCGGAATACCATAGTTCAATGGGGTTTGGGTCAATTCCACAGCATAGTTGTTATAAGAATATGGAACCTATCGGTTGGCTTTGTGATCTGGTTTATATGGAAGGAGCGTAACAGAAGAATATTCAGGGGGCAAAGCAGTAGACCAGAAAACGTTTGGGAGGAGGTAAGCAAAGCAATCAAAGAAACTGTTCTCTCAGACAATTGGGACGAGGAATACTGGAAGATGGATCAAACTGAAGGAAGAATAGCCTCAATGCTGAACTTAGAGTTTCGTATGATCTACCCCAGAAAAGAGAGGAAAAGCAACCCCCAAGTTCAAAGTCCCAACCAATTCAGCTACCCAGGGATACACTCCATCAAATTGAACTTCGATGGAGCGTCGAAAGGGAACCCAGGCCCGGCAGGTCTAGGAGGAATTTTCTGTGATGGACAAGGAAAAAATAGATGGGTTTATGCAGGGTGGGGAGGCGAGATGACGAACAATGAAGCTGAACTCTGGGCAATCCATCAGGGCCTGAGAATAACAGTCAGAAACAGTTATATGAACTTGGAAATTGAAGGGGACTCGCAGATCACGATTGGGATGCTGCGGAAACTCAAGGATGGGCAGAGATGGGACAAAGTAGCCAAAAGCTGGAGGACAGCAACCATTATAAAAGACATAGAGGAATTACTAAACAGGATTGATTACAAGATAATCAACCATGTCCGACGAAATGGAAACAAGGCTGCGGATTTCCTGGCAAATTGGGGAAGCAAAGAGGCAAACAGTAGCCTGGACAGAAGTTGGCCCTCCCTAGAAAGGGATCACAGTTGGGAAGGTCTCAAAACAATAATAAACCAAGACCATAATGAAGCATCAATGGCAGGTACTAGAGAAAATTGAGCACCCGATCGGGTTGCATGACGTGGAGAGGAGAGGATTTATGAAACGGCGGCGCACGGATCAGGCGGAAGCAGGAAGGTCTCAAGGCATTATTGCCACAGGTGAATGGAGCAACCGGAAGGGTAGTGGAGGTGCTCAGCAGGACGGTGGACGGGACAGGAGGACAGAGACGAGGCCGAGGAATGATGGCACGGGGTTCGGGAACAGCTCACGGCGCAAAACCATAAGTAGGAACGACATGCAGAGAAAGATAGCAAGGGAAGGGTGGCGAGCTAAACAGAGAAGGAAAGATAGTAGAGCAATCCAACTTGGGTGTATAGTTCGTCGCCATAGCACGAGCATACCTGCGAGCGGAGAGGGAGGTGCGAACCGTAGCAGAAGAGAGAATATGGAAGCAGAGGGCAGCCGGAAAGTCTAATGCTGGATGCGCAGCAGTGGAGTTGAGGACGAGCAGGGCAGGAGCGAAGCGGACAGAAAAGGTAAGCGGAAGATGGAGGATGAGATGCAGCAGGGCATCCCAGTGTTCGAGATTTCGGAAGGGGAGAGCGAAGACTTGGAGGCGGGCCGGGAGGATTATGCGCAGGAGGAAAGGAGGAACAGACGGAACAAGACAACAACCGGGAATGACGAAGAGGAAGGAGGTAGCCTGACGAAGGTCGCAGGAAGAGGCAGGGGAGGTTACAGAAGAGGGAGAGGACCCAGAGGAAGAGGCGGCCGACGGGGGAAGGATTTGGCGGCAGGACGCAGCAGACGGGGACATCAGTGCAGCCCCAGCCCGGACGAGGAAGCAGAGACAGCGATGGGAGATGGGAACCGACGGACCAGGCAAACCATAGGAAACAGAGTTTGGATTGCTGAGAAGGAGTACAGGGAGAAATCCAATCCAAAAACCAAAAGAATTATGGAGCATTGGGAGGAAGAAGCCATCCAGGCCCAGTCAGAGGATGAGATGGAAGAATGGATTACCCTCATGCCTGATCCAGGACATACCAGAGGAAGAATGATGCTTTACAAGCAGTATCTCCACTTGTACTGGGTTATGAAGAGGCTCATGGCTGAAGCCTTGGAACAGGTAGCAATGGAAATGGCTGAGATGTCCCAGGGAATACCGAATTTGAAGAAGGAATTGAAGAACATAGTAATAACCTGCTTATGCAAGATAAAAGGTTGGAGGACCTGCAACAGCAACTGGAGGCAAGCGGGGTGCTGGTCAAGAAAGAGAAAAATCAGCAAGCGAATCCAGAGGAACAGTGAACAAAGGCATGTCCATGATGAATTTAGCAACTGTTTATTTTTGTTTCTGTTTTAGCCATGCAAAACTTTTATGTTTATATATATCAGCAGATGTATGTAGGTAGTAATAGGGAGATAGATAAAGTGTATAAGGCATGGAAAGACAAGCTAAAAACAATCTATTTTTCGGCAGCTGTGAAAAACTATCGGTGGTCAATAAACCCGGTTTCCCTTCGGGGCGGGGTGAGACCACCCTAACTATGTAATGTTTCCTTTTTGTTAATAGAATATGGTACCACTCAGCTTACAAAAAAAAAAAAAAATCTAAGTAAGTGAGATCTTAGTATCAGAGGGTTTTTCATGCTTTACCCAATATATATATTTGAATAAAAATAAAATAGGTGTATTATAAGACATGCTTTATTTTGGTTAATAAAGTACAAAAATAAAAGTATTTTTAAATGACAATGATTATAAATAAGATAAAGGTAAGTGTTTTCTTTTGGTGAATGGTGCTTTATTTTGGTTAATAAAGTACAAAAATAAAAGTATTTTTAAATAACAATGATTATAAATAAGATAAAGTTAAGTGTTTTTTTTTAATGAATTTAATTATGTTTTATGTCTAAGCCATTATATATGGGAGAAATTATAAAAGTGATTTTATATTTTATTTTGAGAGAATATTCTAAATCACAAATTACATAATTGTTATGCTTATTTATGCGAGAATAGAGTATAACTTAAGTTGATAGGATGAATTCCTTATTCCTATTAAATCGAAAAAAATATATAATTAGGTTGGCTTAGTAATCAAACTAATTAGATTTAATGAAGGTTATTGAGTGATATTTAGAAAATCACATCATGAGAGAGTACATGTACCTGTCGCATTAATTAGATGTCAACTTCTATTTATTAAACACATGTTATATTCTTAATATTCTTAATATCTAATGTTGAGCTAACAAGAAATTGGAAATGTAAAAGTATTTATTGGAATTGGGTGAAAATTAATAATTAGGATTTGTTTTGATGTTTATGTAAAAATGAATTATATTTAGAGAGTAGTGAATGATTATGAAATTATCATTAAATGATTGTTTTATAATTTTCTTCCTATGAAATTTTTGAATGCTTATTGGTTGTCTTATTATATGGTTGTGATGTGCTATTTTGTGTAAATCTGAATTTGCGATGCAATGTTGTGTTGGATAAATGAAAATTTAGAAGTGATGTGGAATTCAAACTTGGTTTGCTACAAGGGATATCATGGCTCCTAAGCATCGAAGACAAACTTGAGTCACCCCTAAGGTGGAAACCCCACCTCCCGCCACCATAGAGATTGCAACCCCAAATGAGCAAGCTATATGATGTTCCCTTGGGAAAATGACAAATATCTTTAAGGATTGTGTTATCACTATTTATTTTGAGTTTGAATTTTTTTAAGAAACACTGACAATTTCAGTGTCAGCGAAAATATTTGTAATAAATAGGAAAAACACTGATAATGGAACTATCAACACTATTTGAGTTTAGAAAGTTAATAGAGGAATACACTAACAACAAGAGTGTCAGCGTTATTGGGTATTGGCTGATAATGAGATTATTAGTGCCAAAATTAAAATTTGAATTTCGATTTTTAAAATGCGCTGATACATTCGAGGTTGGCAAAAAAAATCATTTCCTAGTCATGCCACGATAAATATGAAAGTGAAAGGTACGTGTTGAAAATAAGGTTTTCCACCGCTGAAGAGTTTGATGTGGTTTTATAATTATCGAACAGTTAAAACAGTATTTCACCTGTCAACCAGTTATTCTGCCTGAAACCTCACTATTTTTTCCTGCATAGTATTTTCACCATTTCATTTGTAAGTTTTGTTAGCTTTATCGCTAGAAATTTGTTTGGTTCAAACTACTTGACAGAGATACAACATCGGATCCTGGTCTCTAATCTGCTTAATCACCAAATTGTAGAGATAATGGGGAAACAAATGAAGCTTAATAGAAATGAACCAAAAGTTCCCGACCTCCTTGAGATTTACCCAGATATTCAAGAACAATTCCAACGAGTTGGGTGGCAGGAATTTTTCCAACGATGCACTGATTACCATGACGATGTGGCTCGAGAATTTGCCCAGGGGTTTGACGGTCAGTGTGTGGAGGTAGGAGGGTTCCATTCCTGGTCACAAAGGAACTAATTATAGAGGTTACAACTCTGCCTATAGATGGGGAAAAAGTTTCCAGAAGTCACATTCTAGCTGGGATTGATGTCCCATTTTTTCTGAAAGATGAGTTCAAAGATAGGAACTAGAAGGCAGGGGTGCAAATATCCTGGCTAGAAGGCAAATGACGTGGGCTGTTACACATTACCTATTTATATTTCACATGTGTAGGACTTTTTAACTGGGTAAACTTATACCATTTCCATTTCTTAGCTCAACTAGAAGGACAAGTAAGAATGAATGTCTTTTTTTATTTATTGGAAATTCTGAAGCATGTGGCTGCTTATTTCTGAGCCAATGCAGGGGTTATGAAACTAACTCACAAAAAGATAGAAAAGATAGATCAACACCTTAGAAATAAGCCTCTTCAAGGGGGAAACCTCCTTTTCATTATACAAATGAACAATTCTTAGATGATACAAATGACAAGACCTCCTTTCTATATATAGGAGTCTAAGGGGTCATAATATAATCAGAGGTGACATAACAATAATAATGTAAGGGCAGAATAATAACAATAGTGGGGTTCTATGAGGCACAATAATAAAAATATGGGGACTACATGGG
Source organism: Pinus taeda (assembly GCA_000404065.3). NCBI lineage: Eukaryota > Viridiplantae > Streptophyta > Pinopsida > Pinales > Pinaceae > Pinus > Pinus taeda. The sequence goes on along the minus strand of APFE031288212.1, from coordinate 160,317 downwards.
CACAACAATATATAAGGGGGTTGCACTAATAATAATAAGGGGTTACACTAGTAGTATAGGGACCTAACATGCCCCTCTCCTTCAAAAAGTGTTATCCTCAATGCTTGAGTAGTTCTGGATGCTTCTGTATAAAATGATCATCCTTCCATGTGGAATCTTCAGTGGGTAGGTTCTTCCACTTGATGAGATACTCTAAAATTGATCGATTTCGTCGTTGTCGGCTTCTCAGTTTTGTGAATGCTTTAGGTTCCAATATGATTTTTCCTTCCTTGTCAAGTTCTGGAAATATTGTTGGAACTGGGATCTTCAAAAACATTTGAATGAGTTCCCACCCTACTTCACCATTCTTCCATTCATCCCTTTCTTTGTTTACCAAATTTAGTTGGATAATTATACCAACCTCTACCATTTCTGCAACCATATGTTCAATTTCACTCTTTTAGGCATATAGATATCTATAAGGCCTGATGTTCGGAGGAACACTTCCTGGAATCAAATGAATAGCATGATCATGATCACGAATATGTGGGAGACCTTTTGGAGTCTCAAATACCTTGGAATGATTGTCCAAGTATTTTTGGAGATATGGAGAAATAGATGATTTCGACGTTGGAACCATTAACGAACATAATTGTGCAATTACGCCTCATTTTTCTTTCTTTAGAAGATTTGTCATTCCGTTAGAGCTTATTATCTTTCCTAGTTTCCCTGTGATACCCCTTAATTCAAATTCCTTTCCTTCCGAAGAAAATTTCATGAAAAGTTCTTGAAAATTAAAAGCTATTGTACCCAAGGATTGTAGCCATTGGACTCCTAGTACAACATCAACACCACCCATTGGAATGGAAAGCATTGGGCTATTCAATACATATTCTCCCATGGATAGCTTGATATTATCGAACTTTCCAAAGCAATTTAAGGTTCCTCCACCTACAACGTCACTTGACGCTCTGGTGATGGATATAGGAAGCAATTCAATTCCTTGGCTATCTTACAATGAATAAAATTATGGGTACTACCTGAATCAATCAACACTATTACCTTTTTCTTCTTGATATGTCCTTCTATCTTTATAGTTTGAGGAGTGGTAATTCCGAACAATACATTACAAGATATGGTCAGATTCATTTCTTCTTTCTTTGGGGTTGGTTCCTAGTGAGTATCCTTTTATTTTGATGTTTCTTGATACTTTTCTTCCTGATATTTCACTACTTGAACCTTCTTCTTCTTGATATGTCCTTATATCTTGAGAGTTTGAGGAGTGGTAATTCCTACCATTACAATACAAGCTATGGTCAGATTCATTTGTTCTTTCTCTAGGGTTGGTTCTCGGTGTATATCCTCTTCTTTTGACGTTTCTTGATCCTTTTCATCAATAGGAGGTATTTCTTCTAGTATCTTTGTCCCACCTTCCTTCAAACCTTCCATGTATTTCTTCAAATCTTCCATGCCTTTCTTCCAATATGTTTTCATATCATCGATATCAGCTTCCATGGCATAGATAAAACTATTTATCTTTTACTTTTCTAGAATATCATTTACCCTTATATTCAATTTTTGAAAGTCCTCAATGTGCTCTTCCATTGAACCCTTTTGTTTGAGATTTATCAATTGGCTAAAGAAGGTGTTTCTCTTTGTATCCTCATAATGAGCTATCATTTCCTCCATGAAAATTGACCATGTGACAAGTGGTTTATGAGAAAAAATCCCTTTATACCATAAAAATTGATTTAGTTCTAAATAAATAGATGCAATACATACCTTTTGTAACAATAGTACACCATGTAGATCAAAATATTTCTCCATCTGTAGTATCCAATTTATCGGATCCTTGCCATCAAACTCCCTCATCTCACTTTTTCTTGATTTTAGGAGCTCGATCTTGAAACAACTATAACTCTGTAATTTCAAATATTTAAGTTCTAAAATTTCGTTCTATAATAGCCCTCTGAGTCCTCTTTCTAACTCTTCAAGTCTTATCGCAATTGGATAACCGAAGAAAGATTTATTCCCAATCTCCCGCGATGATCTAATTATAGACTAGTTTAGTAGAGTGACCTTGTATGACGTGCCGCATGTCACTGTTTCAACCTTAGGTTATAAATATTATACCCAAAAAAAATACAGTCTGTCCTATTTCTGTAACTTCTTACGAAATTTCAATATGATGCTCAGAGAGAAAGTTATGGCGATTTTCCCAAGGTCACCTATTTAGGATGTAATTCGGGAGTCTGCAAAAACCTTAACTTCCTCAGATCATATATCCGAAAATATAGCGAGACAAGATTGGAAATTTAGACCCGATCTTCCCCATGAGTTTTTCTCAAATGGGTTTTAAATTCAGGGTCTGAAACTTCGTCTAAAACAAATTATAGCGAAAATTTCGTGATGACCTGTTTGAGATGAAATTATGGAGATTGCAAAAAGCCTAACTTCCTCAGATCATATCTCTAAAAATATAGCTAGATATGATCTGAAACTTGGACCCAAGGTGCAAACCTATGTCGTCTCAAATGGGTTTTTGTTTTAGCTTCTGAAACTTCATAGCCTAAAAGTTATTGCGAAAATTCCATGATGACCTGTTTGGAGTAGTGAAATCCTAGAATCCAAAGCTCTAATACCAAATTTTATGAAACCAACTCACAAAAAGATAGAAAATATAGATCAACACCTTAAAAATAAACCTCTTTGACGGTAAAATCTCCTTTAGATTACACAAATGAACAATTCTTAGATGATACAAATGACAAGACCTCCTTTATTTATGTAGGAGTCTAAGGGGTCATAATATAATCAGAGCTGACATAACAATAATAATGTAATGGCACAATAATAAAAATAGTGGGCTTCTATGGGGCACAATAATAACAATATGGCGACTACATGGGCACAAAAATATAATAAGCGAGTTGCACTAATAATAATAAGGGGTTACACTAGTAGTATAGGACCTAACAGGAGGCTCGTCCCCTCATTTTGTTTACCACAAAGACTTAATTAAGTTGTTAATTGAAAATTAGTTGGTCAAATATGGAAGTACGGGGAGCTATTTCTTATTCCAAGGAGGGTTTCAATCCCAACCCCCTAAGACTAAATGAGGGATGAAAAATGGTACCAAACAGGGCAAGAAAACTCAAGCAGGAACCTCCTCTCAAGGCACCTCCACTAAGAAAATGAAAATCCAAAAGGAGAAATAATTTCCCTTATATTTTGACCCTACAATTCACAGCGTTTATGCTAGAAGAAGTGATAGGCTTAAAAATACACCACCTACTGGTAACCCTCCCACTGAAAATTTGCCTCCTACTGTGAATCACCCTCATGCTGAGAAACCACCCACTGAGAGTTTCCTTGCAGAAACTCATCTACCGAAGCAGACCAAAGGAAATAAAGTTGAAACCGAACCCCATGATGAAGAAGAACCCTCCCTATTTGAAATGTTCAAAGGGGGTAAAATACCTCACACCAGTCCCTTGAACAAATTGAGGCTGAAGATAAAGTTGAAACAAAATCCTGACTTCGCCAAGGAAGTAATAGATGTGGACAATGTCCCATTAAAGGACCTGATAACAAACAAAGGGAAAAATGTAGGTTCTAAAAGGTCAAAGTCTAAGGAAACTAAAAAGAAAATCCATATGGAGACCAAACATAGCAAGAGGTAGAGGATGGATAAGGTAGACATTCTTTTGGCGGTGGCCAGTACCCTCAATTAGGAAGGTGGTAACCATTTTGGGTTTTTGATTATTCACTATTAAAGTGAATTTTGTTGATCTATCACTGCTCATACACCAGTCATTGTTTAGGTACAAAAGGGAATATAGGAGAGCTGACATTCCCATTGTTAGTGAATTTTATAAAGAAGTGTTGATATTTCCGTTGCCAATTCATTTTGAAAGAAACAGTTTGAGAAAAGCATTGACAGTTAGCCTGTCAGTAAAAATATTGGTTCAAGTAGCTAAAAGACTGACAATGACAGTATCAACGTATTACAACATGGTTGACTGAGAAGATAAGAGAAAAATAAAAGCCTGTTTTTTTAAGTATGAAAAGGATGATCTATAGTGAGGGAAGCACAACCATGATACATTTTCTCAGCGCCATTTTCAGTAAGTTATTTTTTATTTTTTATATGTTTATAAGATATTTTTAAATGCATGTACCTAAGATATTTATACTACTATTTTTGGATAACTGTAATTAATTTGAGCTACAAACTTGTTTCAGTTATTGTAATGCTTATATAAGCAAGAAATGTTGAAGGAAAAAGGGTTGTTGTTTATGTGAGATATAACATCCTTGTGTATTTTTGAGAAGATCTTAATGAAAATAATCTTCATGAGAATTTACACAAATTCTTATGTTGTAATTCCCTATCTGTCTTTTGCTTTGTTTTGTATTTCCCCGTGTTTGAAAAACTGAGTGTATGAGATTGAGATTCATATTTTATGCTTATGTTTCTTTATTTCCCATGCATTAATAATTGTTGTTCACTTAACCCTTACACTAATTTTCTTCATCTTCCTCTAAATTACTTAAGTGTCAAAGGAATTAGTGCTACCCTGCATTTGTGTTTTGTTCATCGAAACCGTGTTTGTAAAAAATATGATTGGGTTAGACTCCATACTCAATGGTGGAACTTTCACATAACCCAACCAAATTTTAGTCAATTTTCGATAAATATGGCCATATGACTCAATTGCAAACCTTATACTAAAGTGACCTTGAGTAGTTGAGTTTTAGGGAGAGATTCCTCTCCAGGTTGAAGGGCCAACTTTCAACCTCTAAGAGGTTTGAGGTTACTGTAGTGCTTTTCTCATAGCTAGGGTTTGTTGGCATTATGATAAAGGTATGATACAGGTGTTGTCCTTGATGGAAAATAACTCAAATGACAGATCATAGTGCAGCAGATCAATAACAAAGAATTAATGATCAGAGAGAGGTATACGCAGGTTCATTGTGACAAAGAAGCATATACACGCGGGTTAGCAGACCAAAAGGAGCGTATAACATACACACGCATTCTCACAGAAGGAAAGGCACGTACATGTTGGAAAACTAAGTTTTGGTCCGTGGTATTTGGTCCATGGTATTTTGATCCATGGTATTAGTCCATGGTATTTGGTCCAAGGTATTGATCCTAGGTATTTGGTCCAAGGTATTGGGTCTAAGTGGTTTTGTTCCATGGTATTGAGTAAGGCCTAAGACTATTAAAGGAGGAGAATATCATTAGGCCAGGGTGTGCAAGTGATGAATATATGATGTAGTGTGAGGATCTAGTATGAAGGCTATGGGTATGTGATCCTTTGCTAAGGATGCACCTATGTGGCAAATGAAGGTTGATGAACCGGGATCATGAAGGCTAAAATTCATTATCATTATATGGTATGATCATGAATAGTTCAGATATGAATATTGACACATGTATTATCCTTTATATCTGATGTTCTGGGTATATCTCGAGTTGAAAATTGCAGCGAAGGTATAAGTAATTATTTTCATATTTGTACGCTGGTTCCATTTGGTGAAAGTGCGTATACACGCTGGTTCAACACAGTCAAGTAGCGTATACATTATGAGATTTGATATTTGAGGTTGTTGTTGGTTCAAGTGGTCATTGTAGAGTTCTAGGTTCTGGTCTGTGTTTTGATAATAGGGTTTTAGTGATTCAGTTGTTGGGTGATTAGGAGATTGATATAGTTGATGTTTGTATTGCAGTAGTGATTGATTTCATGCTTTGATGTTATTGATGGATCCAGTCTGAAAATTTATGAAACATGGTCCTTGGAAGAAAAGAGAAGGTTGTAGTCTTCTGTAGGCCGACGCGTACATACTAGTAAATATATCGGCTAGTACAAGAGCCAGGGGGTTGTAGCTCCCTTCCATTGGTAGCTGGAGAATGAGAGAACGTTGTAGCCTTCTGTAGGTGGGTGTCTGCGTACTGGTATGAGTCTGTGCCAGTACAAGATTGTAAACATGTTTTTCTTATATTAAAGTAAGACTACAATAGGTGGTTTTTGTCCCGCATTGGGTTTCCACCTTATATCATGGTGTTCGTGTGTGTTTCTTATGTGTGATGATATGTTCTATTTTACTGCACCTGTTTACTGTTTATATGGTTAATAAAGTTCTGATGCATTGATTAAAGATCAACATATGATGAATTAATTGAATCACAAGTTTATTGGATATATGCTAGTTGCATTAAACACAATTGCGTGTACACGCAAGTTCCCTTAATTGAAGTAGCATATATGAATCAGATTATGGAAATGAAAAATTTATTGAGTTTCTAATATTGATTCACCCCCCCACCCCCTCCCCCCCCCCCCCCCCTCCCACTCTCTCAGTATTATTTCCAACAATTGGTATCAGAGTAGGTCCTTAAGAAGAAGCTTGATCGCTTGAAGGAAGATCCATCAGCATGAGTAATCAAGAAAGAGAGGGATCCATCAGACCACCAATCTTCGATGGGAGCAATTTTGTTTACTGGAAGATAAGAACCAAAACCTATCTACAATCACTTGGAATTGATATTTGGGAAATCATGGAAGGAGGATATACATTTCCATCAACAATTCCTACAGATACGACAGATAGAAAGCAATATGAAACCAATGCCAAAGCTGTTACTATTTTATTGGGAAGTTTGTCAAAATCAGAGTTTGTCAAGGTTATGCAGCCCAAATCAGCAAAATAAATATGGGACAAAACCATTCTGAGCTATGAAGGAGACTCTCAAGTAAAATGTGCTAAGCTTCAAACTCTCAGAATACAGTATGAAACTCTTAAGATGCATACTGATGAAAGCATAGCTAGTTACTTCCTACGTATAGATAAGGTTGTCAATTGCATGAAGAATCTAGGTGAAGAAATTAAGGAAGTTGCCTTAGTTGAGAAAGTTTTGAGATCCTTGTCTGCTAAATTTGAACCCAAAGTGTCTGCCATAGAAGAAAAGCAGGATCTGCAAAAGATCACTATGACGCAGCTTCACAGAATCTTAACTGCTTTTGAAATGAGAAAAGGAGGACAATCAAATATGAGAGAAGCTGAATTTAAAGTATCAACAAAGGGACAAGAAAAACTCAATGAATCATGATACATTTCAGAAGAAGAATATGAGGTAAATTTTGTCAAGAAGCTTCAATGGGGATTTGGAAGGTTCAAAGGTAAGCTACCTTTCAAATGTTTTTCTTGTGGTAGAGTTGGTCATTACACTGCTAGATGCCCTCATAACAAAGGAAAGATGTTTGAAGAAGGTAATAGAAGTTATTATACTCATGATAATAGAGATGGCTTATCCAATAGTGATGAAGATAATCAAGAAATTAAACTTCTCATGGCATATGAAAATAATGATGTAGAAAAAGAAGAAGTTACTAGATTAAAAGTTCAGCTAGAGACAGTAACCATAGTAAGGGAGCAGCTGTAGGATGTAGTGATATCATTAAGAAATGAAATAAAAGCTTAGAGCATAACAATCCATAGACTTTAATCTAAGGTCCTCTATCTAAAACAATATCTTGAAGAATGAAATAAGCGGAATGAAGAAGCTCTCGAAGAACAAGAACAACAAGTTCTCGAACTAAGGCAACAAGTGGAAAAAGGAAGAAAAGTTGAAGAAAGCATAAAGAAACAATATCTAGAAAAGGAAGAAAAACATCAGGTTGAGGTAAATATCTTAAAAGGTAAATTAGAAGAAAAGGATAAACTGTTACGATTTCAAGACAATACTAAGATTTTGGATTATATTCTTAGTAGTCAAAGATCCCCTTCTATCAAAACTGGTCTTGGTTTTTATGAATCTATTGAAGGTGAATCTAGCTCACAGGGTGAGGCAAGGAACTCTAATGAAAAACTTGAAATGCTCAACAAGGAGATAAGAGTTCAACCCCATCAACAACCAAGGAAATAAATTCTTCAAAGAAAATCTTTTGCTCCTAACTGTGGAAGTGATAGATGGTTATTTCCTCTAATGAATAATGTTGAATGTTATGTATGTCATAATCTTGGACATGTTGCAGCTAGATGTAGAAGTAGAATGGTTCAATACCATCACACAGAAAGATCATCATGTTCTAGGTACTTTAAGGGATATTGTTTTGCTTGCAATATGTTTGGTCACAAAGCTATTGATTGCAATAAAAGGAATATGAAACATGTAAGATGTTATGAATGTAACAAGTTTGGACATAAAGTAAAGGAATGCAAGAGAAAAATTCAGACACCAAAGCAAAAGGAGCATACATCATCCCAATCCTTGGTATTGAAGAAGACAAAATTATTGTCAGAAAGATGTGGCATAACTCAGTTAGCAGACATAAAAGACCCAGGGGAAGCTGAAAGTGTAAACCTTCAGTTTCCAATTTGCATACGTAGCTATTATGAAGCGAAGTCACGTATATACGCGAGTTAGAGGCTGCACAGTGGCATATACGGTGCTATGAAGAAAAAGCAACAGGACAGACTCAGGAAAAAAAGTCTGATATGGTTCAGTCATGGTATGTGTTGGTTGGCACAGGTTTAGGGGGAGCATATGCTTCGAATAATGCATTGTTGGCATTATGGTTAGAAGTCTTTGGTGATGATGCTTATGTGGCTAAATGATACATCTTGCTACTTATTGTTGGTTGGCCAAGATAATGGTATTGTAGGTTACAGGTCTGGATGTTGGTGATAGATGATTATGGTGCAGATCATATATGGTGTATGATAGTTGCTGATGACTATCATGGTCTTGTTTAGATTGCTGGTCATTGTTATAAAAAGTCATGTACATCATTTGATGTAAAGGTCATGAAAATACATAATTTATAACCCCACTTTTCATGGGAAGGATGATGTAATAATGTCTATTTCAGTCATGCATAAACATTTGGTATATCCCCACTTGGTTGGGTGGATGAGTCAAAATGGTGTATCCCCACTTGGTTGGTAGATTGATGTATGTATGAGTTGTTGGTGATAGGAAGGTCATACTCACTTAGTTGAGTTGTAGAGTCATTTTATTTCTTTGAAAAATATTTTTGCAGACTTTGCATGTGCTCAGGGGGAGCATGGACGGATTGGTACATCTTAGCATGTACAAAGGGGAGCTCAATCAGAGATTTTAGCAAGTACTCAAGGGGAGTATGGACAACACAATGTATATCAAAGGGAGAGAATATCTTGGTCCTCCCTTTGCCCTTGATGTCAAAGGGGGAGAGTGACTTGGTGTGGTTGTTGCCATCAAATCCAAAGGGGGATATTGTTGGCATTATGATACAGGTATGATACAGGTGTTGTCCTTGATGGCAACTAACTCAGATGACAGATCATAGTGCACCAGGTTAATAGCAAAGAATTAATGATCAAAGAGAGGTATACGTAGGTTCACCGTGACAAAGAAGCGTATAAAAATGGGTTAGCAGACCAAAAGGAGCGTAGAACGTACACATGCACTCTCATAGAAGGAAAGGTGCGTACATGTTGGAAAACTAAGTTTTGGTCTTTGGTATTTGGTCCATGGTATCTGGTCCAAGGTATTGACCCCAGGTATTTGGTCTAAGGTATTGGGTCTAAGTGGTTTTGGTCCATGGTATTGAGTAAGGCCTAAGACTATAAAAGGAGGAGAAGATCATTAGGCTAGGTTGTGCAAGTGATGAATATCTGATGAAGTGTGAGATCTAGTATGTAGGCTATGGGTATGTAATGCTTTTCTAAGGATGCACCTATGTGGCGAATGAAGGTTGATGAATCGGGATCATGAAGACTTAAATGCATTATCATTATATGGTATGATTATGAATAGTTCAGATCTGAATACTGACGCATGTCTTATCCTTTATATCTATTGTTTTGGGTATATGAAGTTGAAAATTGCAGCAAAGGTACAAGTAATTATTTTCAGATCTGTATGTTGGTTCCCTTTGGTGAAAGTGTGTATACACGTTAGTTCGACACGGTCAAGTAGTGTATACATTATGAGATTTGATATTTGAGGTTGTTGTTGGTTCAAGTGGTCATTGCAGAGTTCAGAGTTCTAGGTTCTGCTCTGTGTTTTGATAACAGGGTTTTAGTGATTCAGTTGTTGGGTGATTCAGAGATTGATATAGTTGATGGTTGTATTGCAGTAGTGATTGATTTCATGCTTTGATGTTATTGATGGATCCAGTCTGAAACTTTATCAAATGTGGTCCTTGGAAGAAAAGAGAAGGTTGTAGTCTCCTGTAGGTCCGCGCCTACGTACTAGTAAATATATCGGCTAATACAAGAGCCAGGGGGTTGTAGCTCCCTTCCAGTGGTAGCTGGAGAATGAGAGAAGGTTGTAGCCTTTTGCAGGTGGGTGCCTGCATACTGGTATGATTCTGCGCTAGTAAAAGATTGTAAATAGGTTTTTCTTATATTAAAAGAAGACGACAGCAGGTGGTTTTTGTCCCGCATTGGGTTTCCACCTTATATCATGGTGTTTATGTGTGTTTCTTATGTGTGATGATCTGTTATGTTTTACTGCACCTGTTTACTATTTATATGGTTAATAAAGTTATGATGCACTGATTAAATATCAACATATGATGAATTAACTGAATCACAAGTTTACTGGATATACTCTAGTTGCATTAAACACAGTTGTGTGTACATGCAAGTTCCCTTAACTGAAGTAGCGTATATGAATTAGATTACGGAAATGAAAAAGTTATTGAGTTGCTAATACTTATTCACCCCCCCCTCCCCAGTATTTTTGTTCATCAAAACCATGTTTGTAAAAAATCTGATTGAGTTCGACTCCATACTCAATGGTGGAACTTTCACATAGCCCAACCAAATTTTAGTCAATTTTCGATAAATATGGCCATATGACTCAATTGCAAACCTTATACTAAAGTGACCTTGAGTAGTTGGGTTTTAGGGAGAGATTCCTCTCTAGGTTGAAGGGCCAACTTTCAACCTCTAAGAGGTTCGAGGTTACCTTAGTGCTTTTCTCATAGCTAGGGCTCTCTAAGAGGTAAGAGATTGGGTCACAAGTCAAGGTCAAGGTCAGAGAAATGATCAAGGTGAAGGAGGGGAGTTGGAACAAAAATGGAGACAAGAATTAAATTATTAGTTCAGTGTCGAATATAGACAAACAAACCTCATATTATGAAAGAAGTCCAAAAATCAGAATCATTAGAGTTCACAGGTTAAGATGGGTGTTCAATAGTAGAAGCTTGGGTAAAGAGAGAACTTAGATTTAAGGCATATACTTCAAGGGAAAAGGCCCAAATAACAATGAGTATACTAAAAGGAGAAGTTTTATTATGGTTGGTAAATGAAGAAATGAATATGAAATTCACCCCATTGCAAGTTACTTGGGAAATGTTTGAGGAAGCCTTCAGAAGTAGGTACCTATCAGAGGAATACAAAGAATAAAAAATATGAGCTTTCCATGCACTGCGATAGAATGATAGATCTATCGAAGGCTATGAAACTAAATTCTATGTGTTGTTCCATCATGTGGACTATATGGCAGATGATAAACTTCAAGCTAAAATATTCCTGCATGGGCTCGATCCTTTGGATCGAGCGAATGTTTCCGTGGAAACCCACCATTATGGAAGCAACCACTAGTTTAACCAGACAAGTCTTAGGGATGATAAATATGAAACAAAAATGGTGGATGATGGAAGAATAGGGAAGGAACCCCCTAAGGAGAGGGTAAATAGAACAAGGGGGCACCCATATGGATTCCAGGGAAGAAGAAACAACGTTTCCTGGATTTCCGGTGCAAATTTTGGGTTGCCTCGAGGAGGACATAAGGGTCATCCCTACTTGAGAAGAACTAACGGTGGAGGTAGAGGATTTGGTGGCAAATGACATGGACAATGTGAGAATCAAGCTCAACAAAATGTTGGGAATGCAGAGGTACACATTATGTAAGGTATTGTCTGAGGTATCAAGCAGAGATTAAACAACAGGGACATAAAGAAAAGGGAGGAAGACCACAAAAACCACATCAAATTCATGCTGCCATAAACCTTCTCCAGGCCGAGCACTAAGACACAATTGTGGATTCTGTAGGTATGATAAATAACATTCCTCTAACTGTGTTAATTGATCGAGGTGCCACTAATAGTTTTATTTATCCTTCAATAATACTTAGATGCGGATTGACAACTCATGAGAAAAGTAAGTTTACGATGGTATAAATGGCATTAGGCTCTCAGTAATCAATACGATCATTGGTAAAGGATTGCATTGTTAACATTGGGGGATGCGACACTAAGATGAACTTGTAGAGCACAACTCTGGGGACTTATAAGAGAATTCTCTTCAAAAATGACCAGGGAAAACCCACAAAAATATAGGGAATTAAATGTGATGTTACGTTGCGCCTCATATCAACTAAGAAGTTAAATAAGTGTATGAGGAAAGGATGCAATATTTATGCAGTAGAGATTGTTCATGCTGACAGGAGGTCCTCTGATAAGTTGCACCCCACTATTTTTTGAATTTGCAGATATATTTCCTCTAGAGATACCAGGCTTTCCTCTTGTTCGAGAAATTATTTTTTCCATTTCCTTGAAACCGGGAACAAAACACATATCCAAAACACCTTATTGAATGATTATTCCAGAGCTTAATGAGTTGAGTATACAAATTAAATAACTAATTGATCAAGGATTTATTTGACCCAATGTATCACCTTGGTGTGCACCAAAGATATTTGTGAAGAAAAGGGATGGAACTCTTAGTTTATGTGCTGATTACCGAGATCTAAACAAAGCCACCATTTGAAACAGGTACCCCATGCCTCGCATAGATGACCTCTTTTACCAAATAAAAGGACCTTCAATATTTTATAAGGTAGAATTACGATCAGGTTACCACCAGCTAAGAATCAAAGAGGAGGACATATCTAAGACAAGATTTAGAACACGATATAGACACTATGAGTCTATTGTGGTGCCATTTGGTTTGACTAATTCTCCAAAAACATTCATGAAATTGATGAACAATGTTTTCCACAGATACCTGAACCATTTTATTCAAGTGTTCTTGGATGACATCCTCATTTATTCTCGCAATGAGAAGGAGCATCAAGAGCAATTGAGATTGCTACTTCAATGCCTTAGAGAACATAAGCTATACGGGAAGCTTATTAGTTTTTCTTTCTTTGAGAAGGAAATTCAATATCTAGGCCATACCATTATTGGGAAAGGCATTGCAGTGGATTGCAACAATATTGAAACTATAATGGATTGGCCTACTCCTAAGAATGTCAAATAAGTAAGAAACTTTATGGGGTTGGCAAGCTATTATAGAATATTTGTAGAAGGATTCTCACAGATATCCAGTCCCATCACAAACCTCCAAAGGTAAGGGGTCAAGTTTGAATGGATAGGTAAGTGTGAGAGAGAATTCAATGAGCTAAACTGATGATTAACAACTTCTCCAATATTAAAGATGCCCAATATGGACAAGGACTTTTGTGTATGCACAGATGAATTAAGGGAAGGATTAGGTGCAAACTTGATGTAGGATGGAGGGGTTATCACTTATGCTTCACGTAAACTCAAGACCCATGAAATCAATTATGCCACACATGGTCTAGAATTAATTGCAGTTTTAATGGCCTTGAAACTATGGAGACATTATCTAATGGGGCGTCAATTTGAATTAAGGATGGATCGTAAAAGTCTTGAGCATATCCTTGCCCAAAAGGACCTTAATGCTCAACAACGACATTGGAGTGAGCTATTTAGTGAATATGATTTCAGGATATACTACATCAAGGGGAACGAAAATAAGGTTGTCAATGCTTTAATCAGGAGACCCAAAGTTCATTCAATAATATCATTGAAGATAGGCTTGAGAAGACGAATTCTAAACCACCTAATACGGGACCAATAATACCAACAAATAAAACTTTCTTTACAATGAGGAGTACCAATGGCATCTAATTCAGAAGGATACACCTTAGATAATGATGGATTGCTATGATATAAGGGTAATATGTATGTGCCGACTAATGATGACATTCAGAAATAAATAATGAAAGAAGCCCACCAAGCTCCATATGTTGCACATCCAGGAGTCCAAAAAATGTATGTAGATTTAAAACAACTATTTTTCTGAACAAGAATGAAAAATGATATAACATAGTTTGTGGCTTGATGTTTAGAATATCAATAGGTTAAAGCTAAACATCGTCACTCTGTAGGTCTTTTACAACCCCATGATATATCAAAAACTAAGTGGGAATTTGTTTCGATGGATTTTGTTGGAGGCTTACCTATGAATTCCCAAAGACATGACTACATTATGGTCATTGTTGATAAATTAACTAAGAGTGCTCACTGCATTCAAGTTAAGAGAACATTTGAGGCACCAACTATTGCTCAAGTTTTCCTAAAATAAATAATTAACCTTCATGGAGTGCACTGGAAAATAATATCTGATAGAGATGCACATTTTACTTCTAGATTTTGGCAAAGCCTTTTAAAATATATTGGAACACAACTCAACTTCAGTACTGCATATAATCCAAAGGAAAATGGGAAAATAGAGAGAGTAAACCAAGTATTATAGGACATGCTAAGAATGTATGTCATGGATCAACAAAATCAATGGGAGAAATACCTTCCCTTAGTGGAATTTTCATACAACAACAGTTATCACAGTTCAATTCAAGAATCTCCCTTCAAAGTCCTATATGGAAGACCCAATCGTAATCCATTGAGTTGGGATTTATTAGAGGATCAAGTCATGTTGAGCCTTGAAATGCTCCAAGAAATGGAAGAAAAAATGGCTACAATTAAGCAGTGGCTAAAAGAAGCCAGGGATCACCAAAAATGTTATGAAGATGCAAATAGAGTTGAGTTTGAGGAAGGAAGGCAAATTTTTATTAGAGTCAAAACTTCTAAGAGTTCCTTCAGATTTTGCAAGGGAAAAAAGTTATCCCCTAGATTTTTCGACCCATTTAAGATCCTAGAGGGATCAGACCAGTTGCATATAAGATCGAACTGCCATTCCATCTAAGAAGGATGCATAATGTGTTTCATGTTTCTATGCTTAGAAAATGTAACACCCTCTTCCCACATTTACTTAAGTTAACCGATCTATTGGGGTAAAGATGTTATGAGAGGATACTATGATGTGATTCAAATCCCCATTTATAGTTAAGGAAGTGGAACTGACACAACGCAACCAATCTGACCTTCTACACATGCTACAAAATCCTCAGGAGCCAACCAACCCTTCCAGGTGATCAACCCCTGAGCCAATTTAGCATTTCACTAACCTAGAGCCTCAATCGCTCCCATGACATGGGAATGCATGTGACTGGGAGCCTCTAGTCTCTCTCACAACAAGGGCATGCAAGCGATTAGGGACTTTTATAGCTAGTTCTAAGCTTGTGACCCCATATTTTGTGCCACTTTTTTAGGGCCAGGACTTAGGCCACTGCCCAAAACTCCATGAAACTTTCAGAAATGAAAAATAACATCAAAAAAATAATACTAATGAAAATAATTGATAAATGAATTGATTGGACCCCTACTAGCCATGACAGGCATTTTGTCAAACATGTCACAAATATGCATTGTACAAGTCATAACAACAGATGTGAGCATAAGGGTCTCATACTTATCTGAGAATCGCTAAGAAGCATTGATGCCTTATCACATTAGCTACATTATCATCTATTAGGTGACATATTTATTGTTCATTCATTCACAAATCAAAACATGATGAGAGCCATACATCATCATTGTCATAAAACGTGCTCATAACCAACATATAACTAACAAAAATAACAAGGATATAGAAACCATAAAAACCACATATAAACAAGTACATTTACCCATAAAATACAAGAGGAAAGAAGCTCTTATTAACATAAATAAAATGAAACCAGTTCTTGGAATTCCACGAACCACCCGACCATAGACTAGGCTAAACCAAATTTCTCTTTCATCTAGTTATGCCTGTGCTACATTCCAAGAATGAGTGTGGGATCTCATGGACACATCTAACAAAACATATCTAGGGCTTCCAGAGGCTAAATAACCTCAAACCTCAACCAATGATTCCACCTCATCGTGGGACATCACTAACCATCACCATATTTGTCTCTACCTAAGCTGTCCAGGGCTCTAGAGCGTTTGTTCCAACCAAGGATTCCAGGACTAGTAACTCAACCCAGAACTGTTGTTGGGCTCTAGAGCATTTGTTCCAACCAAGGCTACAAGAATAATAACTCAACCCAATCCGTTACATGAATCTAGAGCGTTTATCCAACTAGGGGTTCATGAACTAATAAATCAACCCACAACCAAAGGAATGTAAGAACCAACTAGAAAACAAAAGTAAAACCCACAACACCATGGCTATCTAGGAAATGGAAAGGATAGGAAAAAAGAATTTCAATCTAGGAAATACTACATGCCAATGATAGATCATAACCAAAAAACCACATGCATATGCCATGCATGCCAAAATTATCAAGGAAATCATACATGCAACTTGATACTTGCAAGCCAAATATGTTGTATCTACTGATCCTGATGTCCTCTTGCGCTTTCCTACTTTTCCTTTGAATTATTGCTCCAAGTCCCAAGCATGCCACACTTATCCAAGAGTGCTCCAAGAAAACTCTAAGTGTCCAAGAGTATGAGAGAGAGAGAGTAGAAAATGAGAGCTCCAATGCCACACTTATCCAAGAGTGCTCCAAGAAAACTATAAGTGTCCAAGAGTATGAGAGAGAGAGAGTGTAGAAAATGAGAGCTCCAATGAACAGACAAAATTATGCGCACTAATCCTCATGAGTCTTTTTATTAATGATGCCTCTATTTTCTTCAATTTTCCATTATTTTCCTTCATTTTCCTCGTAACACGCAACCTGTGATCTTTCACTTGCCTTTCTCCTAATTTCCATTATTTTCATAAATAAAATTCCAATAAATGTCTCATGCCTTTCCAAAGCCTTAGGCATTTCCTTATCAAATTTCCTTTAGACATAATAAACTAAATGAACACCCACACTAGGATGTTTTTCCCAACATTCAACTTGGAATACGTGTCCCATTACCATGGTTATTATTTTTCCTTTATTAACTTTATTAAATGGATTTTTTACTAGGGATGTTACAAAACCCTCCCCCTTGGGGGAACTCCATCCTTAGTGTGCAGTGACACCTACAACCAGCAAGACTGCTAAAAACTGCAAACATACTGCCCATGGATCTTTATAAATTATCTCGTTGCAATATTTACAATGATCATCCTGCTTAGAAGCAAACCAACATGAGAAACAACATGACAAGCATAATGACATAACAATCATACCTCTTATTGGAGATTTATAACACAACTCATGGTGGTATTTACATCCATACACATATGTACATATGCCAAAAACATCACACCAAAACATATGTCAAAAAAATTGCTCAACCATCGAATAAAGAAGGATACATAGCCAACATCTGATCCATTATATCCCATGTAACTTCATTAGGCCCAAAGTACTACCACTACACTTTAACCTGCTCGATTACTCAGTTTTGGAGCATGAGCATCTTTCTCTACAATATACACTGAGGTTCAAATTGGAATTCTCCATTTGGTTCCACCTGCAATACAGACCAGTTAATCACATGATCAACATATTTAACATATTTCTTAAGCAATGACACATGGAAAACATCATGAACTTTCACTGTCAGAGGTAGTGCAAGTTGATAGGCTACTAGTCCAATCCTTTCAATAATATTGAAAGGTCAAAACAATTGAGGTGCCAACTTGGCACATGATCCAATCCACAAGGAGCTCTTCTTCGACTTGATGCATAAATACACCTATTCCACAACCCGATACTCCTTAAACAACTAATTATGATCTGCATAAATTTTTTGTATGTCCTGTGTTGTCGTCAGATTCTTCTTGATTACCTGCATTTCCTGTTCCGTCTCTGCCAGAATATCTGGTCCGTTTAACACCCTGTTAACTGGATCAATTCAACTTATGGGAGTATTACAACTCTGCCCATACAATGCCTCAAACTGAATCATCCTCAAAGATTCCTACTACCTATTATTGTAAGAGAAATCAACAAGCGGAAGATACTCTTCCCACTTTTGCTACTAATGCATGGCATACATTCTCAACATTTCCTTCAATATCTTATTGACCCTCTCTATTTGTCCATCTACCTGCAGATGATAAGTTGTGCTGAAGGCCAACTCTGTACCCAAACCTGCAAATAACTCTTTCCAGTATCTATAAGTGAACATGGAATCCATGTCTGACACAATCTTCTTCGGTACATCATGCAACCTCACTACATATTTGATGACTACTTGTGCTACATCATTAGCTAAATATGTAGAATTCATTGGAATGAAGTGCACTACCTTTTTCAACCTATCCATCACAACCATGATAGAATCATGTTGTCTATATGTCCTCAGCAAACCTATAATGAAATCCTCAGGGTCAATATCAACCTCAGTACCAACCTCAAGGTCAGTACCAACCTCAGGTTCAATATCAACCTCAAGGTTTTCAACCACCTTCAAGTCAATCATTTGTTCAAGGAGCCGAAAATGTACCATATAATTATCAATATTACACTCAACCTGGTTTTGGTCCTCAATACACTCAACCTGTTATGGGTCCATACCCCGGAATGAACGTGGTGTGGGATCAACAGACTCTGCAACCCAATGTGCAGTTGTAATCTCAATCTGGACAGTCTTTTGTTTCTGGTTCACCCCAGCAACCTGTCCAGCCTACTACTCAAACTGCTACAACTGGGGCAGGTCATCAGTTTGGGCCTAGTTTGCCTCGAACTCCGTCTGAAACATCTGCTGCAACTGTTGCAGCTTCTGTTCAATCCACTCTACCCATTTCTGGACTATCAGCGGCTCCAGTTTCTACTGCTCCTGTATCAACTCCTCAAGCCTCTTTACCCCAGTCCGGACCTACAATCTAGACTCTGGTTTCCATGCCTGTAGGACAACTTGGACCTAGTACGATTATTACAAGTCAACCACAACTTACTTATCAACCGTACCAGGGGCAGTACCAATTCGGCTCCGCTGTGCAGAACTCGACTTACCAGTATCAACTGTACCCTGGGTATATTTATCAACAACCTCAACAACCCCAGTATGGTCCGGTTAATCCTGATTTTCCAGGAGGATATAATATCCCAAATGCGAATCCGATACCAAGTTATCCTGGATATCCTCCTCCTAGGGCTGGTCTTATGACCCCAAGTTTTCGGGATCCGAACCGTCAGTTACCGTTTATAGCAACTTTGGATTTGCCTGACTTATCGCGCCTTACAAACAATCCCACCAATTATCTTCCATTTTGGCCGCCAATGCCGAATAAGTTTCCCAGTGATATACCAAAGTTTGAGGGGAAGCTAGGAGAAGATCCGTCTAATCATGTGATGACTTACCATCTCTGGTGTGCATCGAATTCCATTATAGATGATTCAATTCATCTTCGTCTTTTTCAACGAACTTTGATTGGCCTTGGAGCCAAGTGGTACATTAGTTTCCACGAGGCTCTTTTTACAATTTTAGTTAGTTAGCCACTTCCTTCCTTACTCATTTTCAGCTGCCAGTCCAATATGACAATGGCACTGAATTATTAACTTCATTAAAGCAGTTGACGTCTACCTATATTTTAGATCATATTCATGAGTGGCGACGTCGACGTCATTTAGTGAAAGTTTTTATCCCGGACCAAATTTTGGTAGAATGGTTTGTAAAATCATTATTACCCAAAATAACTGAAGATGTAGCTAAGGCAGGGGTAGTTACAGAAGAGCAAGTAATTGCTCAAGCTCAATACCTTGACTTAGTTTATACGCAGTCAGGTACGTTACATGAAAAAATCCCCGACCTTCCGAAACAAAATCAAATAGTTGCACCTCCCTCAGGGTCTCATGCCGTTGATGGTATGATTGGTACTGTTAATACCAAAAGTAAGAAGAAATCCTCCAAGAATTCTTCTCCTATTATAACTTTACCAGATTCCCCTAAGGGAGAGTCTTCACCTTAAATTTCTGCCAATGTTCATGTCATAGAATCATACGACCAAATCAAAATCTAACGGCAAGAAGAAAGGTAAGAAGAAGAATAAGCAGAACTCAAAGGAGAAATCCGATAAACCTTAATCTACTGATGAGAAACGAAAACCTTGATATCCTTGTCTCATCTGCGATGAGGAGCACTTTACAAGGGATTGTCCGCATCGTGTCGAGGTTGCGAAAATCGTCAAAGGTTCACAAACACCTGCTGTTTTGAAGGATCCTTTTCTAAATCAAGACAGTAAAATGGTAGTTTCTTCCTCTAGTGCCTCGGAAGAGCCCATAATGATGATGTCACATGTAAGGATTGCGACACGATAGAAGGATTACGGGAGTAAAATTCCTCTTGGTGGTAAGGAAGCCGAATCTTCTAATTCCAATCCATCAACCTCAGCTCCATCTAGTTCCGATCCACTACAGATCAAGAAACCAAATCTCGACTTAGTAATCAAACCGCCCGCTAAGGGTATACTTCGAAAGTCAGCTTTCAATCCACATGCGAGAGCTACTCAGAACTATACCATTGTTGAAGATTTAGTTGTTTCACCTTCAACAATGTCGGCTTTGGAAGTGCTGCAATCTTGTCCAGCACAGCGTAAAATGCTACTATCGGCTATAGGACCTGTTGATCTTCAGGACTCAAACCTCATAGTCTTCGATTTAGAAAATAGTACACCTCGTCTTCCTCATCAAATGGCTTTCCAAATTCCAGTGTTTCAAAAACAGACCTTGTTTTAGGACTGTGATTGATGAGGGGGATTCCACGTGTATTATGTCGATACAGTGTTGGAAAACCCTTGGTTCTCCTACACTTAATCAATCCCCGACGATTCTAAAGGCCTTTGATGGTCGAGGTTTTCATCCTTATGGTATTTTACAGGACTTACCTATAGGGGTTGAAGGAAAAACTGTTAATCTAGATGTGGAGGTGGTTGATGCCCCTCTAGATTACAACCTTCTTTTGGGTCGTAGTTGGTCTTATGCCATGACTGTTGTTGTTTCATCGGTCTTTCGGCTTATTAAGTTTCGACATAATGGAAAGATCATAACAATAGATCAGTTAACTTATTTTTCATCCGACCCATCCTCTGCTGAGAGTATTCAACATGTTGGAAAAACCGATATCAATTATAAGGATGTTGGAGTAGGATTAGTTAAAGATTCGGGTTTACTCGGAACTTTTTCATTCCTCCTCCCAACATATTGTCTCCTTTTGCAACCATTCATATGATTTCATCAGAATCCATTGTTCTTGATGATCCTTGGATCGTTCCATTCGATTCCGAGGTGGACTCTCTTGGCGATGCCATGCCTTTGAGTCCCTTTGAAGTTGCTTATCAGGCAGTACAGTCGTTTTCCAACTCAAATTCAACCAACCTTGATCTAGTGAATGAGATCAATGGGAAATCACTTTCAATCTCAACCTCAAAGTCAACAACCTTTTCAGAAACTGTTCACACTGATGAACAAATTCGGGAACTGTTGTCTGTTGATGCATTACCATGGGAAGATCTTCATCATCGGTCTTCGTTTTTACCTGAGATTGATCATTTTGAAAATGATTTTTCATCCATTTTTACCGCTGAATATGTTAAAGAACCACAGAATCCATTGAAACATCTTGATTCTAAACAAAATTTAGCCAATATTTCTCGAACATTTCCTATCGATATTTCAGTCAAACCTGGGATTGTTGAAAACATTCACATAGGTCCTTCTTGTACGGACACTGAAGTCAACACATATAAAGCCCTATTTCAAGAATTCTGAGACGTGTTTTCCTGGTCCTATGAGGAAATGCCAGGAATTAATCCTTCAATCGTTTTTCATGAGATCAAAACCTACCCAGATGCTAAACCCGTCCGGCAACGGTTGTGTCAAATACACTCACGAAAAGCTGCTGCCATCAAAACAGAAGTTGAGAAATTACTTAAAGCAGGTTTCATTTATCCAATTCCTTTAATGGATTGGATATCTAATATTGTTCCAGTTAATAAAAAACAAGGACGATAAGAATATGCATCGACTATAGGGATATTAATCGTGCTTGTCCCAAGGAAAATTATCCCACGCCCTATATCGATCAAATTATCGATGATTGTGCCGGTAGTGAAATTTTCTCCTTTATGTATGGCTTTTCCGGTTACAATCAAATTAATATTCTACCTACAAATCAACCAAAAACGACATTCATCTCTCCATGGGGGACATTTTCTTATTGCAAATTACCTTTTGGACTAAATAACGCCAGGGAAACTTTTCAAAGGGCAATGTCTTATGCGTTTCATGACATCAAGCACATTGTGCAGCCCTATCTCGATGATTTACCATCTCATTCATTACGAAGATCTGACCATCTCACTCACTTACGAGCCATTTTCATGAGATGTAGGTATTATCGAATTAGGCTGAATCCGAACAAGTGCGTTTTCTGTATCGAAACGGGTTGGTTACTAGGATTTGTTGTATCCAAAGCTGGCATTCGCATCGATCCTTCGAAGGTCGAAGCCATCGTCAAGTTGCCACCTCCTTCGACACTTCGCCTACTCCATAGTTTGCAAGGGAAAGCAAACTTTTTACGTTGTTTCATTCCTAACTACGCCAAGATTACAAAAGGTTTCACCCGGTTGTTGAAACAAAACACTCCATTCTTTTGGGATGAGTTAACTGACAAATCTTTCGATGCACTTAAACATGCGTTGACCCATGCACCGTTATTGCATCCTCCCAACTACAACCAGGATTACTTCTTGTACCTCGTCGCTTCCCATTCCACTATTGGGATGGTTTTAGTTCAACAGGATGAATTCGAAAGTGAACATGTGATATATTATCTTAGTCGGACTCTAACTCCCACTGAGTTAAAATATTCACATGTGGAGAAACTGGCCTTAGCTACAGTCCAAGCTGTTCAGCGATTTCGTCATTACATTTTGTTACACAAAACCACTGTTATTTCTGACTGTAACCCTATGCAATACATTTTGACTAAACAATTGCTGGGGGGCAATTATTACAAATGGATTGTCATCCTACAAGAATTTGACCTGGAATTTGAGAAAGCCAAGTCAAAGAAGTCTTTGGTTTTTGCGGAATTAATGTGTGACTTCCCTCGTGCTGATACCGAACATGTGGCAAAAGAATCCATTGCGGATGAATCCTTGTTCCTTATCAGCACCGTTGATCCATGGTATGGAGATATCATTGTCTATCTCCAAACCCAATCTTTTCGGCGAGATACTTCACGATCTCAACGCCGGAAAATACGATTCCAATCCCAACCTTACACTATTATTGGAGATACTCTTTATCATCGTGGGGTGGATTCTGTTTTCCGTCGTTGCCTTACTCATGACGAGGCTGAAAAGGTTCTTAATGACTGCCACTCTGGAGCGTGTGGCGGTCATATGTCTAGGTATGCCTCAGCCCAAAATATTTTACGCGCTGGCTATTTTTGGCCATCGTTATTCAAAGATTGTATTATTGTCGTCGAGAAATGCCACAACTGCCAAATTTTTTATCGTAAGATGCGTGCTCCTCCTGCTCCTCTCCACCCTATCATTACCGTTGGTCCATTCGCAAAATGGGGTATCGATTTTATTACATGTAACCCTCACTCGACCAAGGCGCATGCGTATATCATCCTTGTGGTAGATTATTTTACCACGTGGGCCAATGCGATGCCTACATTTTTGGCAAACAGAAAAACTGCTGCGATTTTTGTTTTCAACCATATAATTGCTAGGTTTGGTGTTCCCCAAGCGATTATCACTGACCATGGGAGTCATTTTCGAAACATCATGATGTCCGAACTTACAGATCAGCTTGGCCTGCGTCACGATAGTACCACACCATATTACCCACAGGCAAATGGTTTGGTTGAAGTAGTCAACAAAGTTCTAGTCACCATGATCCGACGAATCATTGGGATTCATCGGTCGAATTGGCACAATATGTTATTTTCAGCGCTTTGGGCGTACCGAACCTCAGTTAAAACATCAACATGTTTTACTCCCTTTCAACTGGTTTACGTTTTAGAGGCAGTATTGCCCATTGAATGTGAAATCCCATAATTACAAATTGCCGTGCAATTATTACCAGCCACTTCTGAAAAGGAAAAACATTTATTATACTTGGCTCAATTAGATGAGAATCGACGCAATGCTACATTAGCTGTCGAAACTCATGCCAAATGGATCAAAGCTTAGTATGATCGGAATGTTACACCCCGCAATTTTTCAGAAGGCAACCTAGTTTTACTTTACGATCAAGCAAACGATAAGCTAGGGGCTGGAAAATTTGTACCCATGTGGCATGGTCCGTATATTGTCAAGTGGAAGCTGGCAAAAGGGGCCTATGAGCTAGAAGATTTTGACGGTGTCTCTTTAGGTAAACCTAAGAATGGGCTTTATCTAAAGCGATATTATGCTTAAAAGATTAGCGTGGAGATTTCTTAGATTAGTTTTTCTTTCTAAGTTTGGTGTGTTCTTAGATTAAAGATGCGTGCTTTACTTTAGAGAGTGTTTTTTATTATTAGTCCTGCTTATCTTGATTTTACTCTTGATATTGCAGATGTCGACGCCTCTCCAAACATACATCGGTTTCGCTGATGGCGCTTGTCGTAGTACATGGAATATCGCTTCCACAACCTGGGTTATCTATTCACCTTCTGACGAGTTAGTATCTATGCACGGGGTAAGCTTCGGTCAAACAACGAACAACATTGCAGAATACAGTGCAGTGATTGAATTATTATCTGAATCCATCTCATTCAGAATTCAAAGTTTGATTGTTAATTTAGATTCGGAACTCGTGGTATTACAACTTAATCGAGTTTATGCCATTATAAAACCAGTATTATTACGATTATTTTTTTGAGTCCGTCTCTTGGAACGAGAATTTGATTACATAGAATATCAGCACATTCCAAGATATTTAAATACATTAGCATATGCAATTGCTTCTCGAATGTTAAATAGACATTTGCATTAAATCAAACAGTAAATTTAAAAACATCTCATAAACATGTTTTGCAAGATAACCATAGTAATAGCATAGCATAAGAGTGTGTCAAAGTATACATCATCCTCAATCATAGGTTGTAAAACACCTTATGATCGGCAAAAGTGATACTATCAAAAGTCCAAAAATGCGTCTACAAGGCAATCATCCTATCACTGGTGATGATCCTGATAAGACACCACTGCTCAAGCCACCCTACAAAGGAACCTCCTAAAAGGTCCTGGGTCCCCAATCACATAGCGCTGAAGCCGAAGAGGAATGTCATCTATGCTGGTCTCCGGAATATCTGCGGTCAAGCGCTCTAGATGGCTCTCCAACTCGGCCAAGGTCTCTGCTGACTGGTCCTGTGGGGCCGGTGCTGCGGCAGCTAGTTGTCTCCGATCATAGGGCTGGAGAGCGGCTGGTCGTCGTGGACCCACATCTGCATTTAAAACTTTTACTATTAGTTTTGGGACGATTGTTAAAAATACAAAAAAATACATATAAAATTAAAATGTTGAAAAACAAATTTTACCTCTATCATCCCATTGCTCTCCTGGTAGAAAAGTCATGTCGGGATCGCCGCGATAATCCATCCCAGCGTATGGAAAATCTTGAATAATAAAGAGTTGGTTCTCTAACCAACGGAAATACTCTGGAGTGAATCGAACAACCTTAGTACCCTCCTCTGGATGGCGGGCCATAACTCAACCCATCGCATAACCTGAGGATCTCGTGGAAGTCCAGCCTCAACAGTGAGTTGTTGTGGAACCAGCATCGGTACCCTCTCTAGGGCAAAGCTGACAACTAAATAACCATAACCAAAGTTCTTTAGCTGCCCATTCTTCGCCCTAGTCAATTGGCCCTGCACATTGGCCAATACAGCATCGCACCAGCTGAAGATGGTGCCTTGGAAGCAGTCCACTGCCATGCACATTTGGGAACCTATAGCTAGATGCAATGTTGCGCTCTCGCTGAGTCTGGTAATAGTAAAGGAAATCACCTTCAGTTCAGGGCGGGAGATGGTTTTCACATCTCTCTGTTTGTCCGGATCCTGGTTATTACAGAACTCTAGTTGGAGACTAGCGACAGATTGGCCACCTGGCCTAGATCCGAATAGAGATAACTCCGCGTCTCTCTTAGGCAAGCCAGTCAAAAATTATATGTCATCTGAATCGATTTCGAGTCGGTTTCCACCAATAATGAAGCATTGGTCCTGTATGCTCCACCTGTTCACCAGCCATTGTGAAAATTCTACCTGTGCCCTCATGCCAGGTATGGTCCAAAATTTGAAAAGCCCGCATGCTCTCAATGCCTATAATGAAGGTGGATGGAGTAATGCGGCTTGATCCAGATCCTCATGCTCTCTTTCCCGCCAAACAAGCATCTTGTGTACCTACATTGCAAAATAGGTGGATTAGAATTTTCATTCCAAAATTCTATGGGTTAAAAATGGAGAAACTAGGGTTCAAAATCCGCATTCTGCGGGGTTCACACCCATCCCTCTAGAGACAATGTGTAGGTCCACACTTCTCCTTAAGGCTAGGTGCAGCACCCCGACCTTTCTATGTGCACAGAAAAGTCGGGGTGCATAGGGGCCACATGGCGCCCCTGCGCAACTCTCGCGGGCGGTTTTTTGCCCTAATTTTCCTCTAAAAAATGATTTCTAAACCCTAAAACAAAATTTCAAACGGATGAAATGCAAGTTAGGGACATTGTGGATTACCTGGAGAAGACGGTTCTCGATTCCAGCAGTCGGATTTTGCGGAATCTCCACAAGAAGTTTTTTACCAAAAGCTCTTACTTTTTACTCCAAAGGAAAAAAGTAAAAATGAACTTGTAAAAGCCCTTTTTATAAGATTTTTTGAATAAATAAATTAAATTTATTTATTTTTTACTTTGAAAAGGTCATTTTTTGGTGCGTTTTTATTATTTTTAAACAGATATGAGTAATGTTTGTAGTTTTTGTGCAGAATATTGGGGATTCAGGTGAAATTGGTCATTTTTAACAAAAAACACATAGGAGTCCTCTTTAAGCTCTTTTCCGACTCGTAAAAAATGAGAATATTGCCAAGTTTTTCTTTTTAGACTCATTAAAATGGAATTAAAAAGACGGTCCTTTTACAGCTCTTTTCTGACCGTATAAATATGAAAAGATTGTCGAACTTTTGTCGTTTCAAGTTCGATATTGGTAATAAAACGACATGTTTTCGATTGCTTTTTTACTTTTTCAGATTGAAGGCGCTAATCATGAAAAGTACTCCTTGGTCGTAATGATCAAGCGATTCTCTCAAGTATTATTTTATACTTTTTCGGGCTTAGGAGACACAAATTTACGAAAAAGGACAACCATGGAGTTTTCTTAAGTTTTTCTTCTGACTCCCTAAAACTGAAAAACGCCGAGTTTCTCCTATACTGGACTCGTTAAAATTTCACAGTAAAGGACCTGTTCAATTACAAACAGGAACGGACCACTCCTTCTTAGGGTTCGAATCTAAACTAAGTTGGACTCATCCGAAGGATGAGCTTATAACCAAGCAATGTTTATCCTCCTCAAGCTTGTCAAAAATAAAGAGGTACTTGCCAGAAATGGTGGGGGAAAAGAGAGAAAAATGAACCTATTTGTCGTACTTTGTGTTTGAAAAAACTTTGCATCACTCTTGAACACGACACTTTTATCCACCTAGGTTGGGAAATCCTTCACCTAACAATTAATCAAGCCACATTGAAAGTCTTCAGCTGGTTTCTGGGTATTAACTTTGGCTCAACTATCACCAAGCCATCTGTTGTTTCGTTATGTGTTCAAGAGGTCTATGCAAATAAACCATTCACCTGCAAAATTTTTGTCATCCATCATTGACCATCCCTGAGTTAGTTCTTGCTAAACATATTTCTTCAGACTTGACCTATGATTTCGTGTTATGGGCTTGCCTATGACGGATCGCTTTCTATCAACTCCAACTCATTATCTCGAAAGATGATCTAGAAATCGTTAGTACCTTGGAATCTGCATGCCTCAATGGCAGGTTTCTCGCCTTTGACGACGGGTTGCATCATTGACCTTCGATCAATGAATTTCATGACATGTTCGACATCGACTCATTCATTCACATTTCATGGATTGTACTAAGTACTTTGAGGGTCATTGACATTACTGGTGGCTCCTCTCGCACTTGTTAATAGTTTACATCATTGACTGGTAATCAAGTGGTTTCTCCCATGTTCGACTTCGACACATTCTTTCACATGGGTAGAATCGTAGTAGTTTGGGAAGTATAAATGAAGACCCTGGATCTAGTTTCCACTATCCAGGCTACGAGGAATTTTGTTATCATTATCTAGTGGACTATTCATAAATAGATGGTTGCACCTATACTGTGTCCATGTGTTCCTACTTGTGATGTAATACAAAATCATTCCTGTATCAGAGCAGTTTTAAATAGTCCTTAGTCAGTTTTGATCTGAGTATGGGAATGCCTACCTCAGCGATGATATTTTCACATATATATATTTTGCGTTGAATGTTTTTACAGGTTCGACC